>JAQJVL010001575.1:0-134424 GCA_035578905.1 Stictocephala bisonia
AATGTCATCTAAAAGATTCCTCAATAAACTAGAATCATTACAGTTTACTTTATTTCTATCCATTTTACAATAAAAAAGATAAAAACTTTTATTTGAAAACACACGCAAACTCCAATCGGCACAATGTAAACAAACAAATAGCGCAACTTTGTAAACTAATGAAACATCGATATATCGAAGATTACATCGAAACATCGATCAAAACAAGTACTTCAAAGCCTTTAGAAGCTGTCTGCATCGTTACTAGCCAGTTAATACAGTAAGATAGTACTATAATAAATTAAATACGGATCGACACGCTCCGTGTCGACGGCATTTTTAGTACGGAAACGCATCGACACGGAGCGTGTCGTGCGGCACTAAAAGGGTTAAAGGGAAAAAACTTTAGCCACCAAACTTTTTAATTTTTTTTTATTACATTATTTATTTTATAGGATTCATTTGTAATTCATTACATAATGACTAATAGACTACTGTATAGGTTAGGGATGGGTCGGTTCCAGATTTTGTCGGTTCCGGTTCTGATAACGGTTCCGTGATTTCAATTCTCGGTTCTCTGTTCCGGTCCTTCCCCCTCCATCAAAAAAATCAAATCTGTAGTTTTTTCGTTACAGAAACAATTTTTGTGGAGAAATATAAACTTTATTAAAAATATGACAAAGATCAAATTGAAACTGACCCTGTAAAATTAAACTGGGATATAAAAAAAATTCCTTACCTATAAAAAATGTAAAGTTTAAATAGCTACTGAAATTATGAGTAACATTTACGAGTTTAAATCAAATCAAAGAACATAATAAATACAAGTAGACAAATTTGTATTACTAAATACCACATGAAATGAGATCTTATAAAATAAACAGAACCCTTTCAATTACAATATTCTTAAGTCTTTGATGACATTAGGTAACCAAGATGTCAAAAAGTACATCGTAAGAAAGACTCTAAAAAATATTTAATACAATTTTTATGTCATCTTTGTTTAAAATTCAAAAACATTATATGTGTAGTTAAAACAATGAGTGTTGAAAAAATTAAAATGAAAAAAACAGAGTGACGTTACTATTTACAAATTACTATTCTGGTAGAATTTCTTTCATTTTATTTTTATGAAAAATGTAAAGTTTAAATAGCTACTGTAATTATGAGTAACATTTACGAGTTTAAATCAAATCAAAGAGTTTGAAAAGGTGTTTGATTAGGCCTATAGGTTTTTGTTAAGAAAAACTAGCATTTTAACTCGTTCTGGGTCCAGTCTGTGTCTTTTAGTGTCAACAATGTTTCCTGCTGTGCTAAATAGCCTCTCACTAAATACCGTTGCTGGAGGGGTGCAGAGATATTTGAAACTTAAATTTTGAAGTCTGGTGAATTGACTGTTGTTTCAGTATCGCCTTACATCTTCTGGGTTGCTCTCAGGACTGATAGCAGGTTGAGCTAGGTATTGCTCAAGCTCTTCTTCAGCACTGTTGTTCGATTCAGTAGATTCAACAGTAAAAACACTTTTGTATGTTGACCATAGACCCTTGCTAGAGGAACTAGGTTCACCTGTACTAGGTCACAGTTCACTTGTACTAGATTGTAGTTCACTGGGTCGAGTGGTTTCATTTTTGTCCAATTCTGATAAGACTATACTTTTCACAGCCCTCACAGCTCTCTCACTAGAAAAAGGATTGTTTTTAAATCTAGGGTCTAATAGTGTCGCTGGTCCCAGGAGGTGGTCCTCTTCTGCACCTCCAAATCGAAACTTAATGTTGGCAATAAGATCATTTTTGAAGCCCTGTAAACCAGAGCCAGGTGGAGCTAGTATTTGCAGGTGGTGCAAGATAAGTTTTGTGATAGGTATAATCTGAAACCAAATAATAAGATTCTTGAAGTACAGTTTCTAAATAAATGTTGAAGCAAAACCCCTTACATATTTGTAAAACAAGATATTTAATGTTTTAAACTGGTACTTGTTTGTTAAATGGAGGCCACTAAATTACAACGCACTGTGGTGGTTAGGTTATGCAAGGTTAGGTATAACTTAACTCATTGCGATTAAAAAATGGTGTTAACGTTAACATATTTTGCATATAACCTTACCTAACCTTAACACCACAGCGCGGTGTAGTGGCCTCCATTTAAGAAACAAGTAGGCCTAAATGTAAACTAAATAAACTGTACAGTTTTTTTAAATCATTTTTTTTAAATTAGAAAGTAAAATATGAAATAAGCTGTTGAGTTTTAAATGCAAATTAAAATTATATTTAGTAGTGGTGTGTTTTTTAAGTTCAAACAATAATAAATCAGCTGTTCATCAAGCTTATTGAACTATCAAAAACCTCCCCAAATTGAGCAAAGAAACTTTAAAATGAATCAAGTTGACACTCAGTCCTGGAGGCTGAATGACATCAGCTGCATCGCCTGTTATGGACTCCACTGTAACCAACCTGGAATGTTCTTTTCACGAATATCTAAAAACAGTAGTGAATAAATGGCTTACCTCTTACCAGAAACAGATGATGCTGATTTGCTCAGTTGAAGTGTGTTGGTTTCAAATATTTCCAAAATTTGTAGTGCATGTTCAAGCACCTTCCATTCTTCTGTTGTCAGTTCAGCCGCCACTTTACAATCATCATTTGATGTTGTCAGAATTAAGGCATTATTTTGCTCAAACAATCGTGCCATCATGTGATATGTCGAATTCCACCTAGTAGGCTCATCTTGAATCAATCTGTGTTCTTTAATGCCAAGTTGTTTTTGGCACCGACGTAACACTTTTGTGTTTTTAGTAGAATGTTTGAAAGAGCCAACAATTTTTTTGCACTTTGCAACCAAGTTTGAAATCTTGGCATTGTTAAAAAACCCATCTTTGATGGCTAACTGAAGTGTATGGGGTGTACAAGCGACCACAGAGAAGTTTGACAAATTGAGGGCTACCTTAATATCAGGCCCATTGTCCCTCACTACGGCAACTACTTTTGTTTCCAGTCCCCACTGTTCAAGGGTTTCACACAAGAAGTTTTTGAGGTTGACAGCTGTGTGACTTACTTCTTTAAAGGGAACAACCTCCAGACACTTATGATAAGGTTTCATTTCCAGATAGAAATGACAGGTGAGTGCCATGTAGTCGTTATTACTTATGGAAGTCTACATGTCAGTTGTAATTGAAACATGCTTCACGTGTGTTAACAACTCTTCAAGGGCCTGTCTGCTTTCATTGTACATTTTAGGTATAATTTTGTTCCCTATTGATTTCCGAGAAACCATTGTGTATCTTGGTTCCAAGTGAGTTATTAGTTGCCGAAAACCTCGATTTTCAACTAGGCTCAAAGGTTGTATATCCAGACAGACCATCTGGGCAATCAAGTTCGAAAGAGCGGGGGTCATTCACTTTAAATTTTGCAGCCTTATCACAAACTTGAAAGAGAGTAGTTTGATGTTTGTTTGAGATAGGCCTTTTGATGCATTTTGGTTCAGGACTTGTGAGAGATGCAGAGGAAGGTAGGTTTTGAGTGGGATAAATTGCTTCAGAAGACTGGGAAATACTGCTTGAGGGTGATCCCATGACAAAAGTCGATGAGCCTGGTTGAAGAATGGTGCCAGGGTCATCAACGTCTTCTTCATCTTCCGTTAAGATTGAGAGAGGACTTGAACATCTAGGCCTAGTAGAGGGTTTCTCCACAGGTTGAAAAAATCTGTTCAGAAACTTGCATTCTGATTTTGAAGCAGCAGCTGTATTTGGGGCTTCTTGCTTCTGTTGTTTTGCAGGGGTGGGTGTACTTTCATTCTTTTTAAAATTTATATCATGTTGAGTGATGAGATGTTTCTCCAAGTTGGAGGTTGATTTTGATGCTCCTCTAGATATACGTTTGGAGCAAAGGTTGCACTTTGCATAGTTATCATCTCCACTTTCAGAGTCTATGATAAAATATTTCCAAACTGCAGAAGCCATAACAAGCCAATCAGTAATAAACACATACAACAACTTTTAGCACCTACAATTGTCAATGATTCATAAGCCTGGGAAAATATCACAATTCACAAGTCTTTTCTTTTTAATTCAGTAAAACCGTTATAATGTGACCCAGTGTACGCTATAGGCCTTAACTATTAGGGTTATTATTAAATATTACTAACTTGTCCATTTTTCAATGCATATACTGTATGCAATGTTGATATATCGACCTATTGAAAAACTTGCGAGTTGTTTAGTATCATTGAATTAATTTTAGTTGTAAGGTTATTCATTTTACGAAAAAATCAGAGCACTAGTTGGTTGGAAGAAAGATGATATTCGTTTACTGACGGACCCATATTGAAATTTTGCCCGGTACCTATAATTTCACCTAGACCTAGGTAGGCCTAAGAGTTGCAATTTTAAAGTAAACTCAGCAACAAAAATAAAATGATAACTGGGCCACACTAAACAGTATATTACTTTTTTCAGACAAACAAAATTGGTGCTTTTGTTTTATAAAAATTAGTCCTAGCCTAGTTATTGTACTAAAGTGTATTTTTTTAATAAATGAGCCTATGACTTAAAATTTCTTGCAATTTAGACAGCTGTATATTAGAATTAAATACTTGCCTAGGGCCTAGCCTAGATTTAAAGACGTCACTTTTTACAAGATGTGTTTGTTTAAAAACTAGGCCTAGTCCTTTAACCTCTACAACAGGTTAAGCATAACAGCAACAGCTTTATTATTTTCTGTTTAAATCTTTAGTGAAATGTCAAAATAAGCACACAATATCATGCAATATTATGTTCCTTCTGTAATGGAAACATAAAGATATACAGCTTATTTTAATAATAACATTGTATCACAGGTACAAAAAAAATTAATAAAGATTGAATGACTATATTATATTGACTAATTATTGCCTTATTTTTGGTTAGGGTAAACTGTAAACCAAAAAGAATATTTTCGTGAGTTTAGTTCCAATTAAAATATTTCCTTACAAAAGCACCAATTTATTATTATTTTCACTTTTAAACCTACAGCCACAATCACATATTCACAGCCACAACACACGAACTGGACACACAAATACTAATGGAGATAGACTGACGTAGATTTAGATTCGACTCACAACTGTTGTCTGTCCGTTTGATGCGTCGTAGCATTGTCGTAGTGGAAATAGTGTTCATCCGCCATTAGAGGTGGCTCCAAAAATGTCCCAACTGCTTAAAAGAACAGTTTGGCGAAGAAAAACTAACAAACCGTTCTCAAATGAATTCCAAACCTGTTCTTTTCAACCACTTATCCAATGCTCCCCTCCCCACTACCAACATACTTTCTAACTGTTGTTTATCGATCGTTAGTTGGAAATAACCCCAGTGGCATGGCGGATCACCATCTGTATACTTGTTGCAAGCCAGATTATGAGGCCTGATATTTTTAAATTTAACAAATTTATCATTGATAACATGAACTATTTGCAGTAAATATGGTTTTGACTAAGTTTAAGCTATTATTTACTTATGAATTAAACGGACATAATTTATATTACACTCACTATTTGCTTTTTAATCTGGGGACTATTTCTTCTGCACTTAAGAGTTTTTCAGTGGCTGATAGTTTTGTTTTGGCAATGGCAATAACTTATTGACTATCGAGTAACAAGCACCAAGTAAATTAATTAAATTAATTGAAACTAATTTTTTATTGTAAAATTATTTAAATTATTGAACTAATTTAATACAGCGCTGAAACAAAAACTAAATGCATTACAAACAGAATATCCTTTTTACATCATTACGTCGGTTGACCTCGCCGGTTCTCGTTTCTGCCAAGAACCGGTGGAACCAAGAACCGGAACTGACCCATCCCTAGTATAGGTATAAAGTATTAGAAGATTTACATTCTAATGATGTGAACAAGCTATTCATAGAAATGAGAACGTGTGATTATCACTAATATAAGAAAAGAAAATCCAAGAAAAGTTATAAGAAAAGAAGAAGTTATAATCAATCATATAAATCAAACAACAAAATATAAACTAGTGAATTGCGATCATACAATGAAGAAACAATATTACTTAGTAACCTAGTTATACAGGCTTATTTAGGCCTACTTTGAAATTTTAATCATCTTCGTCTGCGTCACAATTTTCACAAACATATAAGATGGAGCCTTGTCCACATTTCTCGTGGGCCCAGTCTTTGCACTTTGTACATTTTATCCATACTTCATTAGGAGCACTTTCATCATATTTGTCTCCACAGACCAAACATAAGGCATCCTCTTCATCTGATGACTCCAAACAGAGGACAGCGGACTTTTTGTTGCGCTGTCCTTCAATTTTTAATTTTTTTACTAGGCACAAATGTTTTAGTACACTTCTTACTATCTTTATACAGCTTCATTTTAGCATTTCTTTTCTTTTTGGTTGCAAGGCGTTTTTCTTCTTCAATTTCCTGCTTTTCTGGTGTGTCTGTTAAAATTGCCGAATATCGTTTCTTTCTCCCGCCTGTTTTTAATTTTCGTGGTTCGGCCTTAGGAAAAGGTCTAACGTCCTGGGGAGACACAACAGGTAAAACACTACTAGTAGTTGAATTCACGAGACCAGTTCCTTGTGAAGTAGACGCACCTTCATTCACACGTAATTCTTGAGTTTGAGGGGTTGTTGGCACATTGACATTCCTTGATTCTTCAGTGTTATGATCTCTAGAAGCTGTGTTTTCCTCAGTAGAAGCCATTCCTTCTACATGCTCAGCTGTGGGGGTGTTGGGACTGTTTAGTTTAGGTCGATCCGTGACGTAGTTTGGCATGAAATCAAGTTCCGTAAAAATATCTCTGTTGAAAGTATAAACTCCAGTTACTCTGAAGCCTGCCATGATATTGGAAGGAGTTGCAGCCATAGGGAACACATCTTTTACTATTCCTGGGATGTCATATATGCAGATGGTTTTACCAGGGTTGGTTTTCATCCAACTGTCACAAGCAGAGTTAAAAAATGTCTTCAGGGGGCCAAACACTGTTCTGTCCAGAGGCTGGAGCTTATGTGAGCAATGTGGTGGGAATGAGAGCATTGTTATGCCGTTTGCCTTTGCATAGTCGAGTGCAGGCACTGATAAATGCGTTTCATGGTTGTCAAGTAATAAAAGGACTGGGGAGTTTTTTGTAGACTTGACGTGCAAGACAAAATGTTTCAGAAATGAAAAAAATATATCTTCGTTCATCCATCCAGAAGGGTTGGCAGCTCCGACACAGCCAACTGGCCCATCCCTAACAAAATGGTCTTTGTAATTGATTCTTGCGAACACAAAAAGGGGTGGAACTGTGTTCCCGATTGCTGACACATCAACAGTGATTGTGACAAGTGAACCTCTCTCTCTGCTGAGGTTAGCGCACCTACTTGCTTCAAACCTTTTTGAGCGATAACTCTCGATAAAATGGTATTGACCCACCCACCCACCCATACACATACAGGGGTATTGGCCCACCCACCCACCCATACACGTACAGGGGTATTGGCTTACACGTACAGTGGTACTGACCCACCCGCCCACCCATATACGTTACTGTTGGGACGTTGGACTGTGACAAGCCCTGACTCGTCCATGTTATAGATATCCGATGGAGGAAAGCTGTGACGTTCCATAACGGTCGCTAGATTGTCAAAAAATTTCTTTACATTGGTTTTGTTAAAGCTAGTAGCCCTCGCTAAGCTCGTTTGTTGAGGCTTGCGCAGAGATAAAGCTGGGTGCCGTTTAATATAACCTATAAACCAATCTGCCCCTGCCATTCGAATGTCACTCCATTTGGGTGGCATTTTTTTTGTTCAAAGCTAAGCCGTAGCTGTACGCCAGTTTGCGTACTTCTTTTGCACTCAAACCAAAATAAATATCGGAAGCTTGTTTTAGATATTGCTCTAAAAGGCTTTCCTCATTGTCATTAAATACTCAATTATCTAGCGAGTGACCAAAAGTGACGTTACTAGTCCCAGATGCTATCTCCTCGGGAGTATGTTTTTTTACAAAGCGCTCGAGAGACTTTTAATTCACATCAAATTCTGCTGCTGCTTCCCTCAACGAAGGTCGCTTGTCCTGTCGTTGAAGGGCTTGTGCAGCTCTCATCATTGCTTGGCTGACTATAGGCACTCTATTGGTTTTTTTCTTATACGTCCGCACCATCTGCAAAGATTTGTCAAAATTCTCATTTATCTAATGTGACAAAGTGCCCCAAATGGTTTGTGACAAAGTGCCCCGCGTGTATTTGTTTTGCTTCCATGACGGTTTTACCAACTCAAAACTAACCTAACTTTAACAAATATACATTAATGTATAGCTAATAATCGTAAGAATAAGATAATATAATATTGACATACCTTGAATTGACTTTGGCAGAGTAATAAAATGTCAAACACTAACAAAAAACTTTACTTGGAGAGGCTAAAAACAATAAAATTCTCTCTGTTCCGTTCACTGACACACTATGTGTTTGAGACTATCTGTACGGAGGGGTGGCAGCCTTGGGCAGCTTGGGATGGTAGTCAAATTTCCCTCCTCCATCCAAATTTCCCACAGTGGACCTTGTGACAAAGTACCCCGTCCTCCCCTACTTTTTATTTTTAGTGGGTTCAGCTGGAGCAGGATCGTGAAGGTTTAGCAGGGAGCTATGGCTGTTTTAGGCCACTAGGGCCTCCAGTCTAGGATAGGTGAGTGAAGGGTGATGAATTGCAACAATTATGCGGTTATAACACCTCTGAGCGTCTGCAGAAGAAGGAGCGAAGGTTGATGTGGCAGACCCATAGGGCCGAGTGGAGTTTAGCATGAAGAGGATCCATGACAGGTGGTAGCAGAGTGAAGGAGGGTAAGATTGGGGCCAACGGAGTAGAAGTAGAAGATTGTCCTCATGTCAAATGTGGACTTGGATACACGGTTGATGGATTCCTTCAAACCGCTGAGAAGGCGCTAATATGACAATTATTTTACATTATAAACTGATTATACTTATATGTCACTTACATAATTTAATTCTAGACATTTCAATTATCAGTTAAAAATATAAAAATAGTAATTTAAAATAAATATAATAGTAAAAAAATTTTTAGAAAAATTATTTTTCATGACTCAAAATGTTCAATGTTTTTTCAATAATATTTAAAAATATATTATAGTAATAATATAATAATCAAGATAGTCTTTGACTTTAATACATTCCCGTTCATAAAATAATCTGCCTTGCTCCCTTAGCCAATTTCGAATTTTACCGGAACATTCAATGACCCAATGTTGTTTATCATGGCGATTCGACTTGATTCGTTTCAGGACCCTACAATAGGATTTTATATCTCTGAACTATATATTCTGCTCTGGATTCTGATCATAAATAGTTCCTAAAACATTTATTTCACCGTCCTTATCAACATTTCGTAAATCATAATTTTCGGTTTTACCAAATTCGGCTCCTTGGGCTTGAGGCCCGAGGCTTTAAGCTTATCATTATTAATGATTTTGTTGAGGCTGGCCTGATTGGCAGTCTTCATAGCTATGCCCCCCTTCCTGTCCCTCCTGAGGTTACGGACCTGGATGAATTCCTCTGATGGGTTTATCAAAGACACCACCATGGGTTTAGTTTCTTCAGAGGAAAAAAAAGGCATCTTGTCGCTTAACAGCTCCTGCATAGCTGAAAGCTGGAACATCCAAGGGGGAGAGACCCGAAACAGTCCTGCCACTAGGAACCATTTTCTTCCTTAGGGAGTCGACGGCCCTGGCGACAGATCGCTTAAATAAAGTGCCAATTTCGTTTATCCATCTAAAGCAAATTTCAGTCCGGTTCTCGTCCCTCCCTCTAAAATATTTCACCTCCCTTACATACCTTGTATTAATATTTTACATATCAGATATAACTAAATTAAATCCATCCATATAATCTACAGGAAGTTTTTTGCTTGATTTCTCTCTTGACATTCTTTTTTGTAGATCCTTAATTTGACCATGTTGTAGGTATCTTTGTCCTTCTGGAGGCTAACTCGTTTTCTTTTCTTCTCCCGCTTCGCTCTGTCATCGGAGTCCACTTCAGTTTCTATGGCATTCATTCCGGTAGACGGTGTCGGTACCGGAATGGGGGGTGGTGCAGCCATTGGGAAATGGGGAGGAAAGTCGCTGACGAATGTAGATCCCACACCAATCGCTGCAGCGATCCGTCCTGCTTCCAAGATCTCTTCATCTCTAGTTGTCCACGCTCTTCGACGTTCCTTCCTTCTCCTCCGTTCCTCTTCCTCAGCATCCCTGGTGGCAGCAGCGAGAGCAGCGGCAGCAGCGAGAGCAGCGGCAGGTCTCTTCATTTTGGGCCCACTGCTGTTTATAGCCTACATTAACGACTTGCCCGCTTTTTTCTCTGAAAAAATGTGTACCTTCACCTTATACGCAGATGATACAACTGCTCTTTTAAAACGAAATTCATTAAGCAAACTTAAAGATGACATTAATGGTGTCATTGATATGGTCAATGATTGGTTTTCCACTCACGGTATGCAACTGAATAAGGACAAAACAAATATTTTACAATTTAAGTTAAGAAATAATCCTAATGAGTCTTTAATAAGTAATACTAAAATAGTAAAATTTTTGGGTTTACATCTCGACTCAAAATTAAGCTGGTTTGACCATATTGCTTATCTTAATAGGAAACTAAATTCAGTGAGATATGGTTTAGGTATATTAAGTAAAGTAACATCAATGGAAGTCTGCCTGTCGGTCTATTATGCACATGTACAGTCTCTATTGAGTTATGGCATTATTCTATGGGGTAGTGCAGTTCATGTTGAAACGATATTCCTGTGTCAGAAATCTATCATGAGGGCAATTTTTCATTTAAAATCAAGAACTAGTTGTAAACCTTTTTTTAAAAAATTTAATATACTCACTTTACCATCTCTATACATATTAGAAATTGCAAGATTTGTACATAAAAATTCGACGTATTTTGAAAACTATAAGTTTAGTCATGGTTATAATACAAGGAATCACAATAAAATGTTTCAGTATCCTAACCACAAATATAGCAAATATGAAGCTGGCCCTCTTTATATGGGTCTAAAAATATACAACCATATTCCTCATTCTTATAAAGTTCTTTCCCTAGTAAAATTTACATCTAAGTTAAAAGGGACACTTTCTCAAAAAGTTTATTATAACATTCATGATTTTTTTAAAGATTGTATTATTTAATATTGATTAACTATTTGTCAAATTTTCTGTGATCTGTATAAATCTATTTATATTTAGCAACAAAACTGATATTCTTTTAGCATATTTGTATTAGGTAGTTAGTATTAGATATTTAGGAGAAATACTGTTAGTTTTCTAACAAACTTGACTATGTACCAGCTTGTGTATTACTCTGTAATAATTTAACAGGCGTTCATGTACAATAAAGACTTGTCTATTGTCTATTGTCTATTGTCTCTCTCTGGTCCAGGCCGGGAGGAGTCCTAGGAGTTTTTAGTGACCGCTTACTTGGGTCTGGTGGCAGCGGGTCCTCCTGCTTGGATTAATGCTTTCTCAGGAGCATCATTTTTTAAATAAACATTTTGAGAATCAGGCAAATGAACTGGTAGCCTAACTACAGTTTGCGATTGATCATGCATGCCATATGCAAACTTTCTCCAAGCAGCTTCACTCGGTCCAACATATCGAGCGTTTAAGAATACAATGATTTCATCATGATTAAGCATATTGTTTTCAGCAGCTAGTTCTATATTACAGCAATCATGACCTTTATAGACATACTTGTGAATGACGTACTTGATAGAACGAACACTTGAACAGATCTCCACATTGATATGAGTGCTGAAATATAGCAAGAGGAATGGATTATATGATACAATGAACTGATTAGTAATATCAACAAACTGTCCATTAATGCATTTAGTTATGATCGTGCCATTATCTCTTCGCCTATAAGTGGATAGCCTTTTACATTTTCTTTCGTTTCCTCAATGAAAGATTTTGGAACATTTTTCTTATATTTTCCTTCTTGCATGCAAACACAGGAAGGATTGAGATGATATAGGGTCCCATCGATCTATATAGTACAACTGGATTGCCGGCTGAGTGGCGGGCGCGCGGTCCGATCGGCTAGGCAACCCGCATGACACTGGCAGGACTCTTCAGGCGGAAATTACATTGAAAATCCCATAAGGTATACTTTCTTAGCGTTATTATTTAGAGTCTAAGGCACAATAAAAAATGCTACTTTAGCAATATAGTATCCTATTCTCATGCTAATGTATATACAACATACCTGGAAATTTATTTACTCCAAAATGAAATGGTGCAAATAAAGAACGCTTTATTTAACAGCAAAAATTTTATTTACAGTACAATTTTCACAGAGATGATAGTATGTTAAAGTTTTATATACAATGAACATTATTAATTTTAAATATTATTACAAGTTTTTGCTGTAGCCTTTGTTTGTTGGCAAATAATACATTGGTTTTTTCTTTAACAATGTGGTGACAAAATATTTTACATGTCGTGAAAGCTATATATTTTATTAACTTAACCACATGACTATCTTCACCAATATCACTGTTGATAACATGGCATATAAATGTGTTGCTGCAGAACTCTCTAACAGCTAGCGTTACTAAATAGTTTTTGTTCAAAGTATGTAGTCCTGATCAATAGTTAACTAGATTGTTACCGTATGCAAAAACTTAACTATTCTGAAAACATCATAGAAACATTTGAATAGGTCACGGTATTATCTCCATCTTGATTAAATTTGTAGTCTTGCATGACCACTTTTGAGGTTGTTGGTCGAGAGTTCGTAGGAAAATTTTCTTTCCCTACAGCTATTTTTTGAGGAGTTCGCACTATTCCCGCTTTAGGTTTATCTATCTGAAAAACATAAACAGAATAGACGAATAACGTATAAGTAGCCTAAAATAATACCCTAAAATATTAAGTATTCAGATCTTTTAAAATGAACAACAACAGTTCATAGCTTTTTTCGGCATTTTTCAGTATTTTTTACACTACTTATAACTATATACATATAATATTTTAGATAGGTATAAATTACAACATTTTAGAGAAAACTGTATGATTTTACCACTCAAACTATCTCTAGGACATCACTCACATCCACATGCCACATCACTCTTTCAATTATCCTTCTTATTTTTGGCGGTGGATTGGATTCGAGCAAAGGAAAATTGAAAATTGTAGATACTGAATTTGTTTTCAGTATAGGTCTAATGCTTCCAAGTTCAAAAAATTCTTGACTAAAGTGCTTGCTACACAGTCTTGAATGTTCAGTTGGAACAAAACCTTTCCTTTTGGTAGCAATCGTCCATTGCTTAAGCAGGTTTGCATCTTTTGGAAATCTGGAACACACGTTCTATGTTTATTTATTTATAAACCATATATAGGCATATTCGTAGGCTTAGAGTACATATATTTCTTATTGGTCATTTTAACATCGTGGTTAAGTGTTAGAGAGGGACTTAATAACCCTAACTTCATGCCTCTAAAGAAACGTATTTTCATTTTCACTGTCACAGTTATTATTCCTATTCAGCTAGGTAGTAATATATTAAATGTGTTAACCAAATATTATGAAATACCTCTTTGTCCGTACTTACAACAGGTGAAATTGATCATTTTAAAATAACACGATCATTACATCACATACAAACAATTTAGGCTATATTTTACAGGTGATCAGATTACAGTATGTGAGGTATTGATTATTTTACTGCAGCAGTTACAATATTAGCAAAAGATAAATACAATTTTATTTTCAAATATTAAAGTTTGGCAATTCATATTAAATGTGATGGATGGTATATTTAGTTTGCTAGGAAACAGTAACAACCTGTGTAATTACAGTCTAATTTGCTAGTTTACTATTTATTTACTCTTACTCTTACTTACTCCTGTGGCCACTCAAATCCAAGGTGATTTTTGGCCTCGCCAACAAGTTGCCTCCACAATCCTCTACCCTCTGCCATTTCGATGTCTCCACCAAGACTTCTCACATCCTGTTCCACTTGGTCATCCCATCTTATTCTTGGTCGTCCTAGAGCTCGCCTTCCTGCTGGTTTCCCCATCCATACCCTTATTATCATTTTTTCTTCTTCCCTTCTCCTCACATGACCAAGCCATCTTATTCTTCTGCTTCTAACCACCGCCACAATATCAGGTCTCTTGTACAGTTCTCTAAGCTCTCTGTTCTTTTTTATTCTCCACACTCCTGATTCATAGGTAGGTCCATATATTCTTCTTAAAATTTTGTTTTCAAATGTAATCAATCTTTTTTTGTTATACATTGTTAGGGTCCACACCTCAGATCCATATAATAAAACAGGTTGTACAATAGCTATATACATTCTTATTTTTGTGGGTCTTGACAGTAGTTTACTTTTGAATAGTTTCAGGAGACTCCAGTAGCATCTATTTGCTGCATTAATTCTGACTTGTATTTCCTCTTCCATTTTATTTTGACTAGTCAAAGTAATTCCCAGATACTTGATCTCTTCAATGGCTAAAAATTTGTAATCCATTACGTCCAGTGTTGAGTTGATTGGCTTTGTCTGTCTCCCTGTTTTCATATATTTAGTCTTTTCATCATTCACTTAAAGACCTACTTTGTTGGCTTCTTTTAACAGGACACCTGCTAGCGTTTTTAGATCATTTTTATTATCAGCTACTAATGCCACATCATCAGCAAATGCTAAAATATTGATTATACTTTCAATGTTTGTGTCTATTTTTACCGATTTTGTCACTTTCAGTGTTTCTTCAAGAGCGAGGTTGAACAACAGTGGTGACGGCAAATCTCCTTGTCTTATCCCTGTTTTAACGTCAAAAGTGTCTGTAAATTCTCTTTTTATTCTTACTTTCCCTCTTGAGCCTTCAACACACATTTTTGTTAGTCTAATTATCTTTTCTGGGATTTTTTTGTCTGAGATATGTCCACAATTTTGATCTCACAATGCTATCATAAGCCTTTCTAAAGTCAATGAATAATATATATATATAGATTTTTGTTATATTCCTAGTATTTTGAGGCCAGCTCTTTTATAATAAATATTTGGTCAGTAGTTGATCTGTCTTTCATAAAGCCTGCTTGTTGTTCTCCTATTATTTCTTCTCCGTATCTTCTTAGGCTGGTACTATACGGACGCTAAATGCGTCGCGTTAACGCCAAAGTTCGGCGCATAAGTAGTCCAGACTATACGGACGCAAAATGCGTAGCGCTGTTTTTGCGTCAACGCCCCGCTGGCCAGACTATACGAGCGCAGAAACCGCCACGTTGCTTCCCAGATCACTTTATTCCAAGTTGCCAATATGGATGCAGTGCAGATCGGTGCTGTAGGGTTTCAGTGTCTACTAGAGATGTATTTGGAAAAGACCAAAAGGCAGGATAGACGTTGGGGTACCCATCCCGTTCTAAGCAGCAGATTGACAACAGGTGCGTTTCATTTGATGTTTGAGAAGCACAGACAATATGAAGACAAATTTTACCAATATTACAGGATGTCTGTTAGCTCATTTGATGAACTTTTACATCTTGTCAGTGACGGTCTGATGAAGAAAGATACCAACATGAAAAGGAGTATTGAGCCAGCTGAAAGACTTGCTATAACCATCAGGTAAGCCGTTTATGGGTTAAATCGAAGGGTAGATCCATGTCAAGTGTTCCAGCAGTGGTTGCTTGACATTTTCAGAAACATTCATATTTGGTAGATCCATTTGGAAATGGGGACCCTATTTGTTTTGCCCGCTAGCTGTTTTCGCCTTTGCAAGCATCCCCCCAAATATAAGGAACTGACCTACCAAATAAAATTTTTTCTGAGATTATCAAGCAACCAATATTTTTTTCCTGGACCTTGGGATGGATTAACCCTGAAGTGGTTTTAAACATTTAGTGTATATTATTATTTTTTCCTTCTAGAATAATGTTTGTTTTAAGTAAGGGTTATATAAAAAACGCAAAAACAGTTCTGGAATATGTATTAGTTTTAGTTTAATGATTCTTTTAACATAGTATTATAAATATTTCTATCAGGTGTACAATATGTAACATCGGATATTGATAAAAAATACAAATAAGAGCCTCGTTCAGTTTAAATTGCAGTCAGACACTTACAAACACAATAGGTACGTTGTAATCATTTTGTGATACATTATAATCACTAGGTTAACATATTTTGGTAAACTGAATGTAACTGATTTTTATGTATTGATTACGGAACAACATTAAATTTCATTTACCTCAAATTGCTCTGAAAGTTAGCAGACCAATTTTGACCGAGTTATAAAATACAACCTTTTTCTATATATTTGTAATGAAGGAACAATGTAAGCCTATAACATTTTCCAATAGTTATATTAGCTTAGTCTTTTGTAAACAGATAACCTACAAACAATAGTAAACTAACCACATATTACAAAATATGAACTACTATTAAGTAAGTAAAGAATTGTATGACCAAGAAGTTTCAGTTCTGCACAAACACACTGGGAAGTTAATTACAAAATTGTCATTATTCCACAGTTAATCGATTGGTATCTTTCACGACACAAAAACCTTTTACTACTTTAGGTAAATATTCCATATAGGCCCTTTAGAGTAAAAAAAATAAAAATCGGGAGGGACTCTATATACGGGAAATTTACCGTACTTGTATTTCATTTAAAAACTAGCCTACTTCTTCTTACTAGAAGATGGTTCAATTCCGGGGTTCACGGAAAAATGTACAAATTCTGATATGTTAAATGGTTGGTTTTGAGTGTTGTCACTGGAAGTGGCATTAGAGCATTCGGTGTTTTCGTCATAGTCACCGATTATTGATGGTGTGGTCGGAGTCGGAGTTGTGTATGGTGAATTTAGGCCCGAGAACATTAATGGTGACGCAGATGTGTAGTCCATCATTTGGGTACGCACTGGCACTGGTTCCTGAACTCGTGTTTGGTTCATAATAGCATTTCGGAACACTTCAGTTAGTTGCATCCTAACATCAAAGGCAGCAAGTGGTGGTAGGCTGTCCATAACAGGAAGAAAGGACATTAAAAATGCCTTGTTCCCAGATTTATCTGAGCTGTTAGCTGAGGAAGTGTTCGCTCTTTGAATGGCGATGCTTTCTTGCATCAATGATGTAATGTTTTTTGAAGCTGATGTCAAAGTTCTCTCAATATTAGTTCTTTTTGACACACGTTCTTGTCTCTTCTGACGTTCAACTTGTGACGAATTTGAAACGCTGTCAGCACGGTCATTGTCATTACAACCGTCCTCTTGAACCTCAACTGCATTAGTTGTTTCTACTGTTTCTACTGCTTCTTGTTCAGATATAATGTGTTCAAGGGGTGGAATATTTGATACGTTCTTGTCATTGGGCTTCATGTAAGGTGTCAAAAAAGACAGTTGGTCAAAGAAAATGTATTTCTTTTTTTTTTGTTGCTGGAGCTCCAGTCTCATTTTTCTTTAAAATACGTAGTTCCCGAACGAAATTGTCACGCAAAGTCTTCCATTTTTTCATCAGATCTTTGCCTAAAACAAACGGAGCACTTTTAGAATCATATAACTGTATACTTGTCACAGGTTTAAAGCAGGTAATTATAATATAACATTTCTTGTTTGATTATAGTGTATTAGGGACATATTAGGGTCATTCCTTGTAAAATCATCAGAGTGGGGTTTCTTGACTGTTTTATTTTATTTTAATATTTTTATCACGACTTCTACCGCACTTCAGGAGATCAACACAATTAAAGAAAAGATTATTTTTTTTAATTCTGTTTTATACACTTACTTAAAGTGAAGACAACCATGAAAATTTAGCGATTTTAAAGGTTTCCGGAAACCATTATAGCTCAGTTCTTTAAAAGGATATTTTAGATTAGTTTATTCCAAATTGCAGATAAAAGTACAGTATTTTGTTGTTCAACTCCCTTTAAACGTTATACTAAAATCCCCTTCTGTTCTTACGTTATTTTACAAGAATTAAGTAAATTGTTTTATAATGTAAGACTTAAAAGCGTGTAAATCTACACATCTACAAAGACGGCAGTATCAATGTCTTATATTAGATAGCTATATTATGTTTCGCTTATATTTACGTTATATATTTTAGGTATTTGGGCAGTGGAATGAACTTCAGTGACCTTGAATTCGAATATCAAGTATCAAGAAAAACAATACGTCTCGTTGTTGAGGAGACCTGTGAAACAATTTCGGGAAAACTGCAGTCAACTGAAATGCCAATCCCTACAAGTGATGAATGGCTTTTGAAGGCAACGGAATATGAGAAGTTAACCAACTTCCCAAATTGTGTTGGTGCCATTGACGGCAAACACGTGCGGATACAATGTCCACCAAGTTCAGGTTCACTGTACTACAACTTCAAGAAGTATTTTTCACTTGTATTGTTTGCAGTCAGCGACGCACAGTGCAACTTCACTGCAATAGATGTTGGTGCATATGGCCGAGAGGGCGATTCCACAATCTTCAAAAACTCAAACTTTTACAAAAGACTGAATGCCGGCCAACTGAACCTCCCAACAGAGAAACCGCTTTCACCAGAAGGCCCCACAGTACCTTTCGTATTTCTTGGCGATGAAGCTTTTGGTTTAACTACACGTGTGATGCGCCCTTACCCACAGAAGAAACTCACAAAAGAGAGAAGTGTATATAACTATAGGCACTGCAGAGCCAGACGTACAGTTGAATGCGCATTTGGAATTATGAGCAACAAATGGCGAGTTATGCATTCCTGTATCTGGTGAACCCGATCTTTGCAACGAAAATCATTCAGTCTTGCTGTATATTGCATAATTATGTAAAAAGGCGGGATGGTTACATTTTTGAAGAATCGCTTACATGTGACATGGCTAGCGTGGTCGGAGCAGCAGTAGGAAGTGGTCGTAGTAACGGACTTGTAGTAAGGGACTTGTTCTGTGAGTATTTCAATGGACCAGGAGCCTTAAACTGGCAAAATCAATATGCCTAAGCACAATCACTTGAAAAAGTAGGACTTAGTAAAAAGAAGAAAAAGTAAACTTAGAAAAAGTATAACAATATTATTTCCTATGTAAAAAATTTTAAAATAAAAAGTTTTGTAATTGACTACTTTGAATACATCCTGTTATGTTATTGTAGCTCCTCTCTAATTAGACCTTTGTATCATAATCTAGTGTCAGTTCTATAAACAGTATTGATCAACTCGTGAATAGGTTTAGTGAAGGTTGGCAAGGAAGAACAGTGACCTTGGACGACTCATAGCGCAGAAATAGACTTTTCACCCCTCCCCTTTCTACCATCCCGCCGGCGCGACGGCGACGCCGGTGCCGTCTGGGCTAGCCATGCGTCGTAACTTCGATATCTACAGCAGTAGATAACAAGTATTTTAAGTGCCAAAAACTGTGATCATGTAAGCAATGGCACAATTAAATCACTAATGTTCTTTACAATACGTTACAAATAACATACGTTTAACATACATTTCAATATTTAAACCTTTTACGTCAAATAACCACACAATTAAACAAATAACCATATAATCAAACCGTAATTTAAGGAAAGAGATGATTTCAAAACGGTTTTAAGAAATTATCACAACAAAGTTGTAATTTCATTTTTGTCTTAATATACTTTCCATATTTATGTACGGTACTATTATTAATTATTGTCTTCGTTACTATTGTAAAACAACAAAGATAGTTAGTTGTACTTGGTGCTTAGAAAAAATATGTTTACATCATTACACCTTTGTTTATAAATATATCAAACTTACTTACCTGCTTCGTCCTTCATTTGGGGAGTCATTTCCTCCCAGTTGTCGTGCACAGCTGCTCCTACCTCCATCCAGCACTGAGCTTTAACATTTCTGTTTGAATATTCTTTTGACTGAACGTCATAAAGTGGAGGTCGCTTCTCTACTTCTAAGATGAACTTCTCAGTATCAAACATGTTGATGACTCTCACACAGAAGCACAATAACTACTCACTCAAGACTGCGACTGCGGGCCACGCATCTAGCGTCCGTATAGTCCGGCCCTAGCGTTGCGCAGCGCTATCTACGTCGCGCTGCTAACGTTTTTCCAGGGCTGGTCGCGTAAAATGCGTCGACGCCGAGTTTGGAGGGCAGCGTGCCGCGTAGACTGCGCTCGTATAGTCGCTCAAATTGACTTGCATTGCCATCCAAAATTAAAAATAGCGCAGCGTATTTAACGCGACGCATTTAGCGTCCGTATAGTACCAGCCTTAGTCTGTTTAATATTAGCTTTGACAGTATTTTATATGTACAATTAAGTAGTGATATTCCTCTATAGTTTGCACATTCCAGCTTATCTCCTTTTTTGTATAGTGGTATTATCACACTCTCTTGCCACTCCACTGGCATAACTTACATTCTCCAAATTTTCAATATCATTGTATGTAGGAATTTCATTATTTTAATAGCACACTTTTGATTATTTCAATAGGTATTCTATCTTCTCCTGGTGCCTTTCCATTTTTTAATGTTTTCATCACTTTCTCAATTTCCTCTATAGTTGGTTCTAAAACATCTTCCTGATTTACATCCTCTATGTTCACCTCTTGTTAATCTTCTATGTTATTATCAGCATTTAATAAGTCTTCAAAGTAGTTCTTCCATCTTTGAAGTATTTTAGATGTTTCCACTACTGTATTTCCATCTTTGTTTTTTTATTCCCATTACTTTAGGACTGTAACCTTTCTGAAAAAATCTCACAGTTCTGTGAAATTCCTTAGTGTTATTCACTGTTAAATCTTGTTCTGCCTTTGTTAGTTTATTATTTATAAAATTTCTTTTTTCTCGTCTTAATGTTTTATTTACTTCCAAGTTTATTTCTCTGTATGGTTCCTTAGTTTCAGCATTTCTGCATTTTAGATGTTTATTTTTTGCTTTCTTTCTTTTAATTACTAATTCTCTGCACTTCTCATTGAACCAGGGTTTTTTTGGGTTCTTTTTCTTTATAAAAACCTCATTTTAGGGATGGGTCGGTTCCAGATTGTTTCGGTTCCGGTTCCGATACCGGTTCCATGATTTTGATTCTCGGTTCCGGTTCTTCCCCCTCATCAAAAAAATCAAATCTGTAGTTTTTCGTTACAGAAACAATGAAACGATTTTTCGTGGAGAAATATAAACTTTATTAAAAATATGACAAAGATCAAATTGAAACTGACCCTGTAAAATTAAACTAGGATATAAAAAAATTCCTTACCTATAAAAATGTAAAGTTTAAATAGTTACTGAAATTATGAGTAACATTTACGAGTTTAAATCAGATCAAAGAACATAATAAATACAAGTAGACAAATTTTTATTACTAAATACCACATGAAATGAGATCTTATAAAATAAACAGAACCCTTTCAATTACAATATTCTTAAGTCTTTGCTGACAACCAAGATGTCAAAAAGTACATCTTAAGAAAGACTCTAAAAAATATTTAATACAATTTTTAGGTCATCTTTGTTTAAAATTCAAAAACATTATATTTGTAGTTAAAACAATGTGTGTTGAAAAAATTAAAATGAAAACAACAGAGTGACGTTACTATTTACAAATTACTATTCTGATAGAAGTTCTTTCATTTTATGAAAAATGTAAAGTTTAAATAGCTACTGTAATTATGAGTAACATTTACGAGTTTAAATCAAATCAAAGAGTTTGAAAAGGTGTTTGATTAGGCCTATAGGTTTTTGTTAAGAAAAACTAGCATTTTAACTCTTTCTGGGTCCAGTCTGTTTCTTTTAGTGTCAACAATGTTTCCTGCTGTGCTAAATAGCCTCTCACTAAATACCGTTGAGGGATGCAGAGATACTTGAAACTTAAATTTTGAAGTCTGGTGAAGTGACTGTTATTCCAGTATCGCCTTACATCTTCTGGGTTGCTCTCAGGACTGATAGAAGGTTGAGCTAGGTATTGCTCAAGCTCTTCTTCAGCACTGTTGTTCGATTCAGTAGATTCAACAGTAAAAACACTTGTATGTTGACCATAGACCCTTGCTAGAGGAACTAGGTTCACCTGTACTAAGTCGCAGTTCACTTGTACTAGATTGTAGTTCACTGGGTCGAGGAGTTTCATTTTTATCCAATTCTGATAAGACTATACTTTTCACAGCCCTCACAGCACTCTCACTAGAAAAAGGATTGTTTTTAAATCTAGGGTCTAATAGTGTCGCTGGTCCCAGGAGGCGGTCCTCTTCTGCACCTCCAAATCGAAACTTAATGTTGGCAATAAGATCATTGTTGAAGCCCTGTAAACCAGAGCCAGGTGGAGCTAGTATTTGCAGGTGGTGCAAGATAAGTTTTGTGATAGGTATAATCTGAAACCAAATAATAAGATTCTTGAAGTACAGTTTCTAAATAAATTTTGAAGCAAAACCCCTTACATATTTGTAAAAGAAGATATTTAATGTTTTAAACTGGTACTTGTTTGTTAAATGGAGGCCACTAAATTACAACGCACTGTGGTGGTTAGTTTATGCAAGGTTAGGTATAACTCTTAACTCATTGCGATTAAGAAATGGTGTTAACGTTAACATATTTCGCATATAACCTTACCTAACCTTAACACCAAAGCGCGGTTTAATGGCCTCCATTTAAGAAACAAGTAGGCCTAAATATAAACTTTAAAGTTTTTTAATCATTTTTTTTTTTAATTAGAAAGTAAAAAATGAAATAAGCTATTGAGTTTTAAACGCAAATTAAAATTATATTTAGTAGTGATGTGTTTTTTAAGTTCAAACAATAATAAATCAGCTGTTCATCAAGCTTATTGAACTATCAAAAACCTCCCCAAATTGAGCAAAGAAACTTTAAAATGAATCAAGTTGACACTCAGTCCTGGAGGCTGAATGACATCAGCTGCATCGCCTGTTATGGACTCCACTGTAACCAACCTGGAATGTTCTTTTCACGAATATCTAAAAACAGTAGTGAATAAATGGCTTACCTCTTACCAGAAACAGATGATGCTGATTTGCTCAGTTGAAGTGTGTTGGTTTCAAATATTTCCAAAATTTGTAGTGCATGTTCTAGCACCTTCCATTCTTCTGTTGTCAGTTCAGCCCCCACTTTACAATCATCATTTGATGTTGTCAGAATTAAGGCATTCTTTTGCTCAAACAATCGTGCCATCATGTGATATGTCGAATTCCACCTAGTAGGCTCATCTTGAATCAATCTGTGTTCTTTAATGCCAAGTTGTTTTTGGCACCGACGTAACACTTTTGTGTTTTTAGTAGAATGTTTGAAAGAGCCAACAATTTTTTTGCACTTTGCAACCAAGTGTGAAATCTTGGCATTGTTAAAAAACCCATCTTTGATGACTAACTGAAGTGTATGGGGTGTACAAGCGACCACAGAGAAGTTTGACAAATTGAGGGCTGCCTTAATATCAGGCCTATTGTCCCTCACTACGGCAACTACTTTTGTTTCTAGTCCCCACTGTTCAAGGGTTTCACACAAGTTGTTTTTGAGGTTGACAGCTGTGTGACTTACTTCTTTAAAGGGAACAACCTCCAGACACTTATGATAAGGTTTCATTTCCAGATAGAAATGACAGGTGAGTGCCATGTAGTCGTTATTATGGAAGTCTACATGTCAGTTCTAATTGAAACATGCTTCACGTGTGTTAACAACTCTTCAAGGGCCTGTCTGCTTTCATTGTACATTTTAGGTATAATTTTGTTCCCTATTGATTTCTGAGAAACCATTGTGTATCTTGGTTCCAAGTGAGTTATTAGTTGCCGAAAACCTCGATTTTCAACTAGGCTCAAATGTTGTATATCCAGACAGACCATCTGGGCAAACAAGTTCGAAAGAGCGGGGGTCATTCACTTTAAATTTTGCAGCCTTATCACAAACTTAAAAGAGAGTAGGTTGATATTTGTTTGAGATAGGCCTTTTGATGCATTTTGGGTATTTTGGTTCAGGACTTGTGAGAGATGCAGAGGAAGGTAGGCTTTGAGTGGGAGAAATTGCTTCAGAAGACTGGGAAATACTGCTTGAGGGTGATCCCATGACAAAAGTCGATGAGCCTGGTTGAAGAATGGTGCCAGGGTCATCAACGTCTTCTTCATCTTCCGTTAAGATTGACAGAGGACTTGAACATCTAGGCCTAGTAGAGGGTTTCTCCACAGGCTGAAAAAATCTGTCCAGAAATTTGCATTCTGCTTTTGAAGCACCAGCTGTATTTGGGGCTTCTTGATTCTGTTGTTTTGCAGGGGTGGGTGTACTTTCATTCTTTGTAAAATTCATATTATGTTGAGTGATGAGATGTTTCTTCAAGTTGGAGGTTGATTTTGATGCTCCTCTAGATATACGTTTGGAGCAAAGGTTGCACTTTGCATAGTTATCATCTCCACTTTCAGAGTCTATGATAAAATATTTCCAAACTGCAGAAGCCATAACAAGCCAATCAGTAATAAACACATACAACAACTTTTAGCACCTACAATTGTCAATGATTCATAAGCCTGGAAAAATATCACAATTCACAAGTCTTTTCTTTTTAATTCAGTAAAACCGTTATAATGTGACCCAGTGTACGCTATAGGCCTTAACTATTAGGGTTATTATTAAATATTACTAACTTGTCCATTTTTCAATTCATATACTGTATGCAATGTTGATATATCGATCTATTGATCGAAAAACTTGGGAGTTGTTTAGTATCATTGAATTATTTTTAGTTGTAAGGTTATTCATTTTACGAAAAAATCAGAGCACTAGTTGGTTAGATGATATTCGTTTACTGACGGACCCATATTGAAATTTTGCCCATATTTTTTTCAGACAAACAAAATTGGTGCTTTTGTTTTATAAAAATTAGTCCAAGCCTAGTTATTGTACTCAAGTGTAATTTTTTAATGAATGAGCCTATGACTTAAAATTTCTTGCAATTTAGACAGCTGTATATTAGAATTAAATACTTGCCTAAGGCCTAGCCTAGATTTAAAGACGTCACTTTTTACAAGATATGTTTGTTTGAAAACTAGGCCTAGTCCTTTAACCTCTACAACAGGTTAAGCATAACAGCAACAGCTTTATTATTTTCTGTTTAAATCTTTAGTGAAATGTCAAAATAAGCACACAATATCATGCAATATTATGTTCTTTCTGTAATGGAAACAAATATATACAGCTTATTTAATAATAACATTGTATCACAGGTACAAAAAAAATTAATAAAGATTGAATGACTATATTATATTGACTAATTATTGCCTTACTTAGTTTTGGTTAGGGTAAACTGTAAACCAAAAAGAATATTTTCGTGAGTTTAGTTCCAATTAAAATATTTCCTTACAAAAGCACCAATTTATTATTATTTTCACTTTTAAACCTACAGCCACAATTCACATATTCACAGCCACAACTCACACGAACTGGACACACAAACACTGATGGAGATAGACTGACGTAGATTTAGATTCGACTCTCGACTGTTGTCTGTCTGTTTGATGCGTCTAGCATCGTTGTAGTGGAAATAGTGTTCATCCGCCATTAGAGGTGGCTTCAAAAATGTCCCAACTGCTTCAAAAAAACAGTTTGGCGAAGAAAAACTAACGAACCGTTCTCAAATAAATTCCAAACCTGTTCTTTTCAACCATTTATCCAATGCTCCCCTCCCCACTACCAACATACTTTCTAACTGTTGTTTATCGATCGTTAGTTGGAAGTAACCCCAGTGGCATGGCGGATCGCCACCTGTATACTTGTTGCAAGCCAGATTATGAGGCCTGATATTTTTAAATTTAACAAATTTATCATTGATAACATGAACTATTTGCAGTAAATATGGTTTTGACTAAGTTTAAGCTATTATTTACTTATGAATTAAACGGACATAATTTACATTACACTCACTATTTGCTTTTTAATCTGGGGACTATTTTTTCTGCGCTTAAGAGTTTTTCAGTGGCTTATAGTTTTGTTTTGGCAATGGCAATAACTTATTGGCTCTCAAGTAACAAGCACCAAGTAAATTAATTAAATTAATTGAAACTAATTTTTTATTGTAAAATTATTTAAATTATTGAACTAATTTAATACAGCGCTGAAACAAAAACTAAATGCATTACAAACAGAATATCCTTTTTACATCATTACGTCGGTTGACCTCGCCGGTTCTCGGTTCTGCCAAGAACCGGTGGAACTGAGAACCGGAACCGACCCATCCCTACTTCATTTGCTGTTTCTTTTATGTTCTTTTTTAAGGTTTGCCACATTGTCTCTACTTGTGTCTCTTCCTCATCTTCTTCTGTTAGTAGAGCTTCGAATCTATTTGAGATTTTCACTTGGAACTCTATTTTCTTATCTTCATCCAGATACAATCTTTCTGTTATTTTATTAACATTTCTTTTTTCAATCTTTACTCTTTGTCTAAGTCTTGTTAGAATCAAGCAATGGTCTGTACCACACTCTGCCCCTCTCTTACTTTTTACATCTACTACTGTACTGATAATGAAATGAAATGAAATGAAAAATGCCTTTATTTATGTGGCGAAGTTAGGACTATTTAGTCCTCTCTACCACTTAACCACAAAAAAAAGTAGTACTGTACATTAAGATTATGATACAAAATCCAAAAATGAATCAAAAATACATAAACAAAACAACTTAAAAAGATTAATTATACATAATACTGCACGAATAATGAATACATTTTACACTATTTAAGTTCATTCACAACTATCACTCACACATAGTCCGCTCAAATGCACGCCCACCCACCGCAGCCAATCCCCCCACTACTGCAGTTCAAGCAACAATTTCCTGACCTCCGCCCCAAAGCGGGCACGGTTTTCTATAACTTTCAAACTATCAGAGAGAGAATTCCACAAACGACATGAAGTGACTAAAAAGGATTGATTGAAAATTGTAGTTCTATGTTGTGGAATCGATAGAAGTATAGCTCCTCTTCATGTATAATGAGAACTAATCTGGGACAAGAAAGAATATCTTTCGGAGAGATAAGATGGTAAGTTTGATCTGATGATAACATACAACAAAGTAAGGATATGGTATTCACGAAGATTTCTCAGTTTCAAAACACTTAGCCGCTCAAAATAAGAAGTAACATGATCATATCGTCGTATGTTGAAAATGAAACGGATACAATAATTCTTTGCACGTTGCAGTCTCTCCGAGAGCTCAACAGTCATGTTGTTAATGACTACATCACAGTAGTTGAAGTGAGGTAACACAAGAGTCTTCACAAGCATGACTTTAACATTGTATGGAAGGAATAAAGCAAAACGTTTTAAACTATGGATGCCAGCGAAAACTCAATTGCAAGTTGTAGAAACAGTTTTATTCCACGTCAGAATATTGTTGATAATAAGACCAAGGTTGTTTACCTTGTCACAGTATTCCAGTTCGTAGTTGTTCAGTTTTACTTTAGGAAAATATTGAAAATCAATTTTAGAAAGAAGCTGTCGAGTCCCTAACACCAAGGTTTGAGTTTTAGTCTCGTTCAGTTTTAGTCCATGTTTCTGTGCCCATATAGTGATTGAGTCAGTGTCCTCTTGATCAAAGATACAGAAGCATTTGCATCTTTAATGGGAAAATGATAGTATATTTGTAAATCGTCAGCGTACAAGTGGAACTTAGCGTGATAAATAACTTCAGTAATATTGTTGATGTACAGGGAAAATAACAAAGGACCGAGGACAGAGCCTTGGGGAACCCCTCGTGTGACGGGCCTCCACTCCGACTCAGCATCCCCTGCCCTCACAAGTTGCTGTCGGTCAGTAAGATATGACTTAACCCAGTTAACACAACCATCGGAGAAACCAGCCATTTGTAATTTCATGAGAAGCAAAGGATGATAGACACAATCAAAAGCTTTTGAAAAATCGAATAAAGTTAAAATAGTAACGAGTCTCTTATCCATGGCTAGCCTAATGTCATCAGTGATCTTAAGAAGTGCAGTAGTAGTGCTATGATTTGAACGAAAGCCAGACTGATATTTCGACAAAACTTGGTTTTGATCCAGGCATGACATAAATTGTTGATGTACAATTCGTTCAAGACATTTGGAAAGGGCGGAAAGTATACTGATAGGCCTAAAATCGGAAGGAGATTTAGGCGAGGAGCATTTTTGTAATGGACGTACTACTGCTTGTTTCCAAAGAACAGGAAAAGTAGACGAGTTTAAAGATACATTAAATATTTTAGTTATTATGGGCAGAGTAACAAGTAGTGTATCTTTAATAAATTGGATAGGAATATTGTCAGCTCCGACAGCGCCACAGGACATCCTCATGATAGCTTTAAACACGTCAGCCTCAGTTACAGGTGCAAAATAAAACCGACGGTTGGGGGCCACAGTTGGGGTATTCTCAAGCTCGGTGACGTATCTACGTGCACCAGACATATCAACAGGAACATTAACGAAGAAATCGTTGAGAGAATTCAAGTCGAAATAAATTGTGTAATAACAATTTGACAGGTTGACGCTCATAATTTAAGCAGTATTCCTTATATAAATCATACATTTTACTGACGTCCAGGTTTTCATCCAAATATTTTTTGTTTGGATTATGAACCCTAGTGTAGTGAGATTCATGTTCTGGAAAACTCTCGATGTGTTGTTTGACAAATTCAGTATCGGCAGCCGGGATTGCTCTAGGATTAGGCTTATTTCCTCTTTCGTCATTTCCAGGGGACTTACCCTCTCGAAATTTTTGCAATGCCCTTGTAACTCGGCCATCAGATATACCAAATGTATGGAGGAAAAATTTCTTACAGACTTGAATAGAATCTGAAATTGTATTTTAATAAAATACATTTACAAGAGTTCTAGCAGCCTTTTCTTCAGTACGTGGACGATGTCGTTCGATTTCACCACACTGTATTAGTCCACAAACATAAGCATTTTGTTTCCCGTAATCACCAATATCCCAGAATTGCTTGTGAAGAGCTCGCCTTTCCTCAACACCAATCCTATCATGACATCCTCTTCGACATTCACAGTTAATGTCCCTAAAGACCTTGGGATCGACATTATTACCTGATCTGTTAACATAAGCCTTACCACTATTGCGGTTCTTCTTTGCTACAGCACGATTATGTTTTTCAGGTTGCCTTAGTCGCTTCTTTGGTCGAGGTACACGCACTTCATTATTTTCCATTATGATAAGAATATTTTAAATTGTAATCACTGTTGACAATGTCTTCAGTTATTGTGAAATTATAGAGCAACACATAAAACTAAAGCCACAATAGAACTTGCAACAACACTGACAAAGACTTCACACTGACCTTTGAGGTTATGTTCACTCCAACGGCGTGTAGTTACTGACTGGACTTACACCACTTGGTCCCAAGCCGCGCGGCCATTTCGTTCAGTTGACAAACAAAGTGCTGCTGTCAGTGGCGTAAATATGAACTAGGACTTAAACCACTTGGCAGATGAATAGAGGACCCCCAGATGAGCAGTTTTATGCCTCTAACTCAATATTGTAAATTTTGGACTTACACCACTTGGCAGCTAAGGGGCTCATATCTTTCTCATCATCTTCACTATCCTCAGTAGGTGCATAGAAACTTATCATTGATATGTTATTAAACTTTCCCTTAAACCTAATTGTACATATCCTCTCATTTATTGCTTCATAGGCTATGACTGATTCTAACAATTATTTTTTGATAGCAAACCCTACGCCTGCATAGTGTCTTCCATCGTCACAACCGCTAGATAGTATTTGGTAACTTTTAGTGTTTATTTTTCCACAGAATGGCCATTTGGTTTCTTGTAGTGCTACCACATCTATCTTGTAGGCTTCAAATTCTTCATTGATAATATCTACTTTACCTGGCACCGCCAGGGTTCTAATGTTCCATGAGCCGAGTCTCAATTCCTTTGTTCTAAGCTTGGGTCTTAATCCATTTGATCTATCCACTTCCGAGGCTTGTTGGCGTTTCGTAACATGGTGTTTTACAAGATAAGGTTGTTAGCCCTATGCTCAACCCCCAATATGAATGGAGGGCCGCACCTACTTGTGGTTAGCGGGTCTCTTAGACCTAGCCGGGAGGACTGTTTAAGCAGATCCACCAGCCTTTCCCCTATCCGCCACCCAGGGGACGCTCCATATACGCCAAAGTAGGATAGCACACGGTACTATTTATTTAGATAGATAAAAAGGATCTTACTTACCGATGAGAGGAAATTCCACAGTTTTTCTCAGAACGACTGTTACAACCGTAGGCGGCACAGAAACACACAATCGCAGCCTAAAACATCACAATAATAGCATGAGTTTATATGAGGCAGCGAGTACTGCGTCCCGCCAGTGGGTGGAGTAGCGCTGTGCCGTTTCTGTGGCAAGCTTTACGGCGGGAGTCGGCGATCCAGTTTTCTTATATAGATCGATGCAGGGTCCATGTACCATATGAGGTTTTACTAATTCATAGGGTTCTTTTTGTGAAGGGCTGGGAATTACATTCGATCGGGATTTAAATGTCAAAACAGTTTGGAGCTCAGCCCCATGCTTTGCTCACCTGGGTGTGCAATATCGAGGCCAAGTCCAAATGGTTCAGTCCGTTCCTACAAACTCCAGGTTTCACTCATGAAGGCGGTCCATGTTGGGATAGCAAGTAATATCTAAGTCTGGAAATGAAATGTCAAATCCAATCAGCACTCGGTCCCCATGCTTCGCTCACCTGGCGTTCAATTTTGAGGCCGAGTGCAATTCTAATTGTTAGCAATGTGCTACCTGAAGATGCCCACCATGGCCCGCAGGACGCCAGAGAGGATTGACTCGACTCTGACACCCATGCCGAGCAAAGACAGACACCTTCTCGTCTCGCTAAGAAGGCCACCCCTTGCACAGAAAACCAAGGGCATGACGCTTACCTCGTCAACCCTCCTAATTCTTTTGACCGACTGAGTGATTACAGCGTATTTGAGGCGCCTCTCCCTCGTAGCCTCTGCCAAAGAATCGCTTTCTTCGACCCTGACAGTGACATCGACAATGAAGGAAGCCCTACTTTTCATCTTAATGACAAGGTCAGGATGCAAAGGTCCATCATTCACCTCAAAATGTTGTTCCCGTGTGACCACCCAGCTGGCCTCAGTGACTCTATCATGAACCTGATAGACAATTCGGTTGTGCCTGGCTAGTCTGCCCCCGTTCCCGGCAAAGCAGACACCGCTAACGTGTTCCATCGTCTCGATGGCGTCATGACAATTACGACAACTTGGACTGACATCCGGGTCAGCGCGATACAAAACCTCTCGAGTCGGGAACATGTTAGCTCTGAGCTCCAGCAATTCAATCTCTTCACCAGGAAAAAGAGTATTATTAATCAGCCAGGCATTACCTACTTTATTATTTCTCAAACAGGGTGTTCCCTGACCCTGTCTTGGGAGAGCTCGTCATATTGCATGCTCCTCTCCTTTTCTCTTCCTCTTCCAACCATCGATTGCCGCTTCGGTGGTAGGTCAAGCAAGCCCTATCAATTCCGCTACGTGGGCGAAACGACGGACCGCTCCCTCTCCAAAGACAGCCCTTGTAACGGGATCGTCCCCCTAAAGCTGTCAAATGGCCGCCTTGAGGTTTGTGGCCCTGACGAGGTCTAGAAGTCTCGGCAGTGCTGTAGACGGTAATGCTGTAGTGTGTACTGTTTAGCCATTTAAAAATATATTCTGTACTTTATTTGTTTTGTGACCTCTAATATTTTGAATTGTTTAAGTGGTAATTAATTATGTAAGGGATTCAGTCTCCACCAAATTTTATCACTACTATAGTGTGATAAAAATAGTAGTGAAAAAATATATACAAAATACCACAATGATAATACTTATATCAGCTGTTTATGTTTATAGGAGTGTGAACATTGCAAATTATTTCTGTTGATTTAAGACTGTCTGTACATCATAAATATTTGTCCTGTTGCATTTAATAATCATATAGCACAAGTAATGTACTATTGTTAACCTCAACATAAACCAGGGCTGAAGGCGATACCAACCAACTGGCATTATCGATACTAAAGGCCGAAGAGACACGAGCGTAGCAACTGGTGGAATGGCATGCGAAGTGTGCAGTGGTATCCCCTTGTAACATTTATACTAAAGATTTAATTATCAGCATCTAGTAAATAATACCAGTAATAACATGGAGTAACCAAGTCTCCATTTATTGGAAATGTGAAACAAGGATTTTATTTATTACTCAAAACGAATTTTGTAAAGCTTTTTAGAGAAGGTGAAATAAATTGAAAATCAAATTAGTAAAGTTAGAAAATGTTTAAAAAAAAGAAAATATTTAAATTTTTTTGGGGCTGACAGTTATTTCTACTTACGGTCCAAATTTAAATATTTCGACACTATGAAAGATACATGAAAAGAGATACACGTACATGATCGTCTTTCATCGCAAATATAATTAACATCTGCCTACTTGTAGGAGCATTTAGCACTACTTTAAATGTTCCATCCAAGCGATTTCTTTAGAACAAGTCAAAAGGTGTTCTATTGGTGATACAACAAATATCATACATTCATTTTCCCCTCGCTAACCTTTTTATACAGGTATTTCGCTCCATCAGCGTCTTCGAAGCATCCCTCTTACAACTGTTTGTACTCCACAAAACTCTGAGGGATAGGGCGACTCTTTCTTTCTTAGCATTTGATAGAGCTGACAAGACTTGGATAATTTAGTGTAACAGCAATTTCTAGTATATTGTTGAAAAAAGTACTTAAAATCAACATATATTACGCTTATGAACCAAAAGTTTAACCTCTACCTTTTGGTTTACCAACTTTTTAATAATTAATTTTATATATATCTAATATGAGCTCATCCAATATAAAATAGAACATTCTCAAATATGTCAAAATACAATATAGAAAAAATACAATCAAACTATTTTCTGTAAGTAAAATTTAACAGCGAAAAATATTTTACTAGTTTATAGTTTAAAAAAATTTGGATATGTAGAAAATAAAAGTTAAGTAAAATTAACGTAATAGAATATATAATTCTTTATTTTGTACAATGGTGAAAATTTAAAAAAACTGTTAATTACATCTTTAAAATTAATCATCATCTATATTATCATCATTCTCACTCTCAACTTCTTCATTTCGATCGACTGGTTGACAATCCTGGCAGTTGTCCCCTGAACAGGTTCTACACATCTCATTACAAAATAGACCAAGTCTTAACTATTCATCCGGTGCAGGAAAGTTTTTCATTTTTATTGGTTGTAAGTATTCTTCATTTTTCGTCCATCCCCAATCAGTAACATTAATATTTTTGTTCCCCAGCAACATTTGAGTTTGTAAGTAAACAATTGTGAGTTCAATTGTCCGTCCAAGGCACTCACCGTTATTACTAGGGAATATAGTTTTACCACAATATTTTTCGTAGTTACTTTAATGAAAGATTAGTTATTCATTATTCATGCCCATCTGTTCCAGGAAAGTTGAAAAATATTCTACCTGATTTAATTGTTTATCTTCTGCAAGACCAACAAATTAAATTGTGCAGTATCTTCCAGCCTCTAAAATATCATTGAGTTCTGAAGAACTAACATAAAAGACTTTAACTTTCTCCGTAAGGTCAGCTCGTTTTTCTAAAAGATGGACTCATTTTTTATTTCCTTTATTGTAGGATGTAGATATTGAGTCACAACCAATAAAACAATCAGCAAAATGAATTGATTTTCCAGAATTAGAATACTCAATATCAAACCTTCTGGACGAGAAAACGACTGAGGGTTGTTTAACTGTCCTAATTTAAGAAAATAAATTTCATCTTCTATCTAAGCTCTGGCAGTTAAAATTACTAAAGACATCAACATCGTCAGCTACAATTACTGTTAAATGTTGCGTTATTTTGAGTGGCTATCTCAACTATGTATTCGTCAGCTTCTCCTTGCCCTTGAAAAATATCAATAGATTGTTATTTCAACTCTTCCAAGAGAAAAAACACAAAACGAAATTTAATTTTTTGTAGTTTTATAAAAAATGTTCTTGATAAAAAATGTCTAATAAAAAAAATTACTATAATGTCTTAGGAGAATTTATACTCTTTGGAAGCAATTTTCAGTGGTTTACAGTTCCTTTCTGCTGCTTTATTTTCTGTATCATATGCATAAAAAACAACAGTTATATGACTGCAAAAAGTACTTTAAAAATAGTTGTATATTCCTTTAATACTTTTTCAGTGCTTTCAACCCTTTTTTCATTCTAAGAGTGTCTCTTTACCCATAGAACCCACATTTACAACTTGTTCATCTGTCATTGAACTACAAATTGTGCATAAATTTTCTGAAGTATTACCTGTACTGCACCTTGTAATCAATCAAACTATCCATATTACATGTTCAATAAAATTATGAAATCTAAAAAATACACAATGTTATGAGAATAAAATAATCTGTAATGTTCATTAACTTAAATGTTGACTCATAGTTCATGCTATACATTAGATGTCCAAAATAATCTAATCCATTTGACATTTTTTGTTTGAATGAATTATTTCCAGTAATACCACAGAAGGTTGGTGGTTTTTGCTCAACTAAAAAAAATACTTTGCAAAATTTGTCTAAGAATTAGGGTTATTGTGCTCCCACTTTTCAAATTAATAAAAAAAATTTTCCTTATTCAGTTTTGCTGTATTTTTTGTTTAAGAAGATGGATGGATATGAAAAAAATTAGGGAACCGTCTTTTTAGTTTCTCACTCTAGTTGATTTATCTCAGAGAATTGTTTTAATGTGGATTAAATATTCATTCATTTTAATCGTGATTGTGTTTCAATAATATTAAATATATAAATTAAAACAAATTTACTAAAAAAGTTATGTTAAATAAATAGAAAATAATGATTTCATAGCATTTATTGAGCTGGTACTCGTATAGTTATTAGAATCGTCAAATAAAACGCTTTTAGTTTTCTTGTTATATTTTTTCTTATATTTATTATTTTCATTATATAAGGAAAATGAATATTCTTAGCTTAACATTTTATTTAAACTAATCAATGTATGACATTTTATATAACAAATGCCAGGACAAAGTAATGGTTGGTCTTTAAAAGTTTTACAGTAATATGTGGCACACTTTCTTTATTGTTTATTCTCCTGAGTCCTTTTGTACTTATATAAGAACATTGAATTTTGCTACTCTAAGTCCCAGACATTTTAGTGGATTTTTAGAGTTAAGACCGAATGTCCTTGTATAAGTACATAACAAAATACTATGTTGAGTCCTGAGAGGAAAAAATCTGTACTTCATTTTTTTTCTTATTTAATTGCAATAAGAACATCTTAATATTGCCCAAAAAAAGTTTAACAAATTCTCTACTTATTGTATACCTGACTTTACAATGTCCTTATACAAGGTCGTTCGGTCTTAATTGGTTTGTAGTGAACAAAGACAAAAATAATGACAAAATCCAAGTTTTATTTACAAATATACATTACTTGGTGTGAAATTTTAAAAAGCAATTCCTGTTGCCTAGTAAACATAAATACGCTTTGCACGTGATACAAAAAACTGACGTCTTTTTTGAACAGCCCTTTTGTCTGCACCTTTTCTGGACGCCAGTAGGTACATCGGGGAGATGCTTCGCTCCTTGAGTGCGTCGTTCTAATGAGAGAGGGGCAGTTTTCCTTCCATCAGCGAACGTCTCATCATCCTCATCACTGCTTGAGTCATTTACTTGCTGCAATTGGTCATTTTTTTCAATCAGATTCTGTCCATAACTTAGTTTGAACATCCTAAATTGTGGTATGTTCTTTTCAGGTACTTTTTTATGTTTCATATCCTCTCTCATTTGGAGCCAAGAATTTGTTAGGCTCAAATCGATAAAGTGCATGATACATCGCACAGTCCATTTTTTTGTTCTTGTGCGGGAGGGGCATTATGACATCATCCCGTCAGCCAAATCTACTCCACCCATATTTTGATTGTAGGAGTGGATGACTTTTGGCTGTTTTACAGTAATGTACTTTTTATCAAGTTTGCTTCAACGTTTGACTTCCTTCATCTGCCTCATGTGTTGATAATATTGCAACTGCACTATTGTCAAGCCATTTGGTAATTGCAATTTTCTCATCCTACCTTACAGTAACAGCAATCGAGCCTCTGCCAGATTTCTTAAACTCCTTGTCACTGATAAAATCTGTATTATTAGGAATCCTATTTTTCATTATGGTCCCAGAACAATGGATACCTTTTTTTAGTAGCTCTTCAGCAAGTCTCACAGTTGTGAAGTATCGGTCAAAATAAAGAACATGTCCAGGAACTAACGATTGGGTCAAGTTCAAAATCGCTGATTCACACAACGCAAAGCCTTGGAAACGTTCTTGAGGGAACGTGCTTACACCCTCATAAACTTTAAAATCGCATATTATACCATTTGGATTTGCGAGTACAAATACCTTCAAACCAACAGGATTGGGTTTGTTTGGCACAAACTGCTTTAACCCACATGCCCCACTGAAAGGAATCATCATTTCGTCAATGCAAATTTGTTCCATTCTTGGCTGCCTCATGCACCCATCCAAAACTCTGTTAATTAGAGGCCTTAATTTCCATAAGCGAGTTTTTTTCATCTCACCAGAAATATCACTATCAAAAACTACTTTTATTGATGTTCTTATAATAAAATATCTGTCACGTGTCATATCGTCAGCAACTAAAGGTATCCTCCACTTTTTTTCCCAATACATGCGTATTTTGGGCGAACTGGATAGCAGACATTATGCAATTAATGCCAATCCATACTTTCAGTTCATTCAGTGCTATACCCATAGACTTCCCACTCTTTAAGACATATGTCTGATTTGTTTTATCCACAATTGTTGACAAAATATCATCATCTAAGTACTGCTCTACATACTTATCTGGAGGCCAATCAGATGTGTAAATTGGAAGATATGATGGTTGGCTTGGACTTGATAATGAAGGATGGAATAACGCCGTTTTCCACACAGCATCTGATGGCGCCATCTGCTTAGTCCCTCTTTTTGTTGCTTTCTTACTTGACGCTTGGCTAGTTGATGTACCATTTACAGCCGGTTGAATTTTTCTTCTCTGAAAAAGATGCATTTTATAAATATATACTGTACTAGCAGAGTAACCGTACTTCGTACGTGGTTTATATGTTTTGGTAAATAAATTAAATAAAAACAGCTGATCTCTCCAATGTTATTTAAATGGGCCAAAACTATACTTTGAGGGCTTCCCAAAGGTTCCTGGTTCAAAGTACTGACTTGATACCCCCAAAAGTCATATCTAGACTCTAAGGGCTTTTAAACAACACTTTATTTTTTTAAATCAACCCAGTAGTTTAGCCGTAATTCTCCACACAAAAATCAATCAATTTTTTATTAATATAGTTAAAAATACACAACTAGTTATTAAGGAATTAGTATACTTTACAAATTGATAGGCCTACGGAGGAAATCTTATTACAGTAGTTTTTTATAAATGTCATAAAACACATCTTTTCCACGCATAAAATATTACGGTACATATAAATTTAAATAATTTTATCATAATCATATAGGCCTACTTACTTTGGGTTGATGTTCCTGGATCACTATCATCGCTTGAAGTCTCATCTTGATTATTTGGGTCGAAATCAGGGTCTTCATCTGTATCATCAGTCCAATTTCCTGATAAACTCCCATCACGCAATGTTAAATGACTGGGCTCATCATCTTGGTCGAAATCTCCGATGTCAGAATCATCAAGTTCATCTAAGACCGTCAGAAGATCATCGACATTTACTAGAACAAAATAAAGGAAAGATGAGTATTAGTATAATTATTTAGCATTTGCTCCAAATTGTGGCCTGAAAATCTTGCACATTAAAAATATATCATATTAAGAACTGATGGTTTTTTTTTTAGGAATTGTTTTCTTTGCATAACATATAAAAAAGTGCAAACCAAAAATAAGCATTTTACTTTAAACTTGGACCTGATGTTCTTATAAAAGGCGCTGTAAAAATATGTATTTTTCATACTGAGACCTAATGGCCTTCTATAAGTACATCGATTTTCAACAGTCATTAACTCAGTCAAAGTAATAGTTATATGAATTATTTTGATATATCAGTATGGCTTGTCACATTGATTTGACATTTGCATGACAATAGAACAAAGAAACATATATTAACTACTTACTAAGTTGTTTGTTGGCATCGGGTTTCCTTCCAGGAGCAGCCATCTTGAAGGAAGATGCAGTGAAGGTGCTCAGAGAGCAATCTAGTGGCAACTTTTCAAACTACATGAGTAGCCTGAACCTCAACCCAGTAGATGCTGCTGCCTATGAGCATTTGTTGCAACTTTCAGTGGTTCACAGCTGATTTTTATTTCGTGACTTATATAAGTACATTTGGTCTTTAAGCCCGGCTTACATTAGTCGAGTAACTCGGCCGAGTGAACTCACCATGATTTTAGAAAAGTGGGTTTACACTAGTCGAGTAAACTCGGCCGAGCCAGCAACACTTGTACATAAAAACTTTCATTTTAGTGTGTTGTTAAAGGTTTTAGTGAAAATGTCTCGTGAAAACTATAGAAGGGGTTTAAAAAGGGTGTTTGATATATTGGTAGAGGAAGTGAACGACGCGGTGGAGGAAGAAGTGAACAGAGAACCACGTGTTTGGGTTAGGGATTGGATCAAGAGAAGGGACACTCATGGTGCATCTGCAGTGTTATTAAGAGAATTAGCGGTGGAAGATAGCAAAGAGTACATGTCGTTTCTCAGATTAACACCAGATAATTTTGACATTCTCTTAGACCTAATTTCTCCCAAAATTACAAAGAAAGACACCCAATTTAGGGATGCATTACCTGCTCGATTAAAGTTAGAGGTAACGTTGGCTTATCTTGCAACTGGAAACAGCTTCCGGTCCCTCCACCACATGTTTCGTGTGTCCCGGGCAGCTATGACAATGTTCATGCCAGAAGTATGTGATGCAATATCTGACAGCCTCAAAGACTTTATGAAGGTGAGTAGTTACGAGAGTTAACTTACAAAAATTAAATACGTTTAGGTGTTTTTAGGGTAAAAACAATTTGAACAAGTTACAAATTAAGTATATTAACCAGAAATACAATATAATATAATTAGTGTGAATATTTTACTGCATACTTACAATTGTTATTACTTAAATATAATTCCTGAAATATTAGAAACAATAACATATTAATACAAATTGATGTAGAAAGTAAGAAATGACCAATGAATATAAGAAATCAATATTAAAAAGTTAAACACTTTTTTGTAGCTGTTCAATGTCACTGGTCCATATTTAATGAATCGGTAATGATAGTTGCCAATGAAAGTAAGCCTGAAGGCTCAGCTACATATATGTTTGTATTCTGTGGTGAAGGTAACATTGTATCAGGGCTGTAAACATTACTTGCGGCATTCATGGGTCGGCTACCCAAACGGTATTTTGTTAGCATCCCTTGTTTATCTTGTTGCGCGCATATAGAGTCATATGATGACAATTTTTTTAATGTTTTTGCAACATATTTCCCGAATACTTCTATTGCGTCGTCACCGGTTTCATCTACAGGTTTAGCTAAAACTTCACTCGCCGCACGAAGGTCTTTCACAGCATGACTTAACTTTTCTATTCTACGTTTCCTTCCCAAAGGCTTATTTCCAATACGGTTTTCTCTGGTCGACGTGCTGACAGGTGGAGATACACGTCGAGGTGTATCTTGCTCAGCAGACGCTGCACTTGCGATGGTCTCGGATTGCTCGCCTTCAAGCGTACCAAGGTCTTCGATATCATCATCCACGGTCTGTGATTCCTGAAATAAAAAATTATATTGAAAATTGAACTGAAAATTAATATTTTCAACCACCGCTGTGACACCTTCATACGTCTCCCATAGCAATAACATTTATGTTTTAACAATAACAATAATCATTCAGTACATTTTTATAATGTAGTGTTAATCAATGTTTTATTTCATTGGTGTGAAGAGGTAAATCTCAAGGCAAAACTTTAGCAACATGAGCCTCATTTGCATAATTGTGATTACAGATTTTTTTGCAGGTACCTAAAAGCCACGAAGAATGGAAAACTATTTCTGAGGGCTTTGGTCGTCAGTGGAACTTCCCAAATTGCTGTGGGGCAATTGACGGCAAACATGTCTTGATCCAAGCTCCTCCAAACAGTGGGAGCCAATATTACAACTACAAAGGGAGTCATAGTGTTGTTCTTTTAGCAGTGGTAGATGATAACTATTGTTTCACTTATGTAGAAGTAGGACATAAAGGTTCAGAAAATGATGCTGGGATTTTTCAGAATTCGTCGGAGAATGGGATGCTTCCCAATGGTTCATTCCTTGTAGGAGATGATGCTTTTCCACTGAAACCCTACCTAATGAAGCCATATGCGCCTTACAGACAACCACTCACTGTGGAGGAATTAATTTTTAATTATCGTCTAAGTAGAGCAAGGATTGTTGAAAACGAGTTTGGTATTTTGGTGAGTCGTTTTAGAGTTTTTCAAGGAAAGATTTTATGTGACGTGTCAACTGTACCAAAACTTGTTCGGGCTGCTTCTTCTCTACATAACTGGCTTCGAAAAACCTCTGGTGCCACTTACTTCCCACCAGGATCCGTAGATGAGGAATCGTTAGAAACAGGTAACATTGTGGCTGGACGTTGGAGAGAAGACATCGGAGTCCTACGAAATGTTGAAAGGTTTGGAGGTAGAAGGACGACGAAACTTGCAAAACAAATCCGAGATGGCCTGAAAACTTATGTCAACAACCAAGGTGCTGTGCCTTGGCAAAACAATTATGTATAAGAAAGTGTGGCAAGAAAAAACAAGCAAATTTTCATGTTGCCCGCTAACATGGACCAAAGCCAAGTTCAACCGTTCAATGAACGTCAGTGATGCCCATCGATCTATAATAACTACTGGATGAGTAACTGTGAATGGGCACCAACGGTCAGATATCCCCACCACCACTGGGTTGCCAACTGGCAACTGTCAGTTGAATAACAAGAAAATGGCGGATTTGCTTACGGACGTTGTTTTTGGGTTACTTTGTAATTTAACAGTTAATTTTCATAAACGATATAACAAAATGAAAGGTATGTTATGTAGTTTCATGCTTAACAGTTAACTTACAACTTTAATTTCATCATCTTATCCCTTTAAACCTAACTTAGTTTATTTATTGAAATGGGGTTATACTTACGGCAGTATTTATTTAGATCCTGTTTTGTTCTTATTCTCATTTCCGGAATTGTGTGTTTCAATGCGAGATGTACGACAACACCCCCACTCTCATCGGATTGCGAAAAAATTCTACGGATCGGTAGCCAGTTGTTTAAGCCAATCTGTTACTCATCCAGTAGTTAATATATATCGATGGTGATGCCACAAGAAAGCAGTTAGTTTAATGTATATTTAATGTATATTTAATGTATATTTATGGTTTAATAAAAAGAATGTACTTACCAAATTACTTGTAACATCTACTTCTCCTTTTCCAACTTTCATAACAGGCTCCATGAGGGCAAACCATTTGAGTGAAGTTATCTAGACATCACTAGCTCCTGCCCCCCGACTTTGCAGATTTCTTGATTTTTAATTTTTCTTGATTGTACGTAGACCTTATGTTTTTTTATTTTTTGTTTTGCCTCCTGTATGCCAAAGCCATGTTTATCAATATCTTTGACAAGGTTTTCAATGGCTGTTTGACGCATCTGTTTATTTTTATAATTTGGGCTGGCTAAATTCCACAGGCATTCAGCCTCGCGGTACAACTCCACGAACTTGCAAGTCTCCTCCTCACTCCACTTCATGTCAAATGTAGCACAAACTATGGTATTAATTATAAAGTAATGTAAATTACCACTTAAACTATTGCACAAATAAACGCACTGCACAAACACGATAACAAATACAAATTGTCACTCGACTCGCTCACGGAACTGGGCAGACTGTTTACATTGGGCGAATAGGGTTTTACAGAACGCTAGTGTGGCCTGTTGACCAGTGTTCTAGGTCCCATATTGAGTTGTGGTGGGGGAAACGGCGTTTAATGTCGTCGTTGTCAATTTGAGACGCAAGAGAGAGCTTCTACTTGGCTAGACAGTCAGCTGTAGAGGAGCTGTCTGGCTTTTGGTTTGCTTATCTTGATATGCTTGTCAATTATTAGCAAGCAAGTCCTACTGGACTTAATTAGTCTCGTCTATCTTATTTCTATGAATTTTAATTATAGTTAATTTATAGAACTAATGTACTTACAGAGACTGAAGAAACAGTTGACAAAATACTTGAGCAAATATTTACAATTTGTTATTTATATATATTTACAATAAAAATGTGTTGTATTATTTACATCAATTTCAGGATTATCTTAAAGCCTGAAAATAAAATGACACATGTCAACAAATAAAATGATATTTTGTAAATGAACAACTGAATTGTGTGCAAATAAGGACCAAATGATATTTAATGAATAATGACTGTATATATTAAAATTTAATGTGAAATGTCATGTTATAATTTCTCTTATAAATGACTTCCAATACAATGTTCTCTTTTGTCGCAGGAAATAATTGTGTAATACTGCAACAATTGTTTCAAACATATTAGTAATAAATAGGCCTACCAGTCTAGACTAAATATCTGATTGCGTAATGAATAAATCAATAAAATGCAAGTATAATCATCAATTTATTCCTAGATTATTCATTTAAAAATTGTTCCGACTCAAATTAGATAGATAGATAGATAAATGTCTTTATTCAGTATTGTACAAAATATACAAATGAATTGTGTCATGACGTAACTTACTATCCTAATCTTTAACCTAGTTAATACAATGTAAATTTACATGATGTATTTTGATACTCGTATTTAAAACATAAAAACGATTTTAACAAAACAAGATAGATAATTTACAACTACAGTTAACACTACAATTTGAAGTACTCTTCAAAATTGTATAAAGATTTACTTACTAAGAAATCTTTTAATTTTCTTTTAAAAACTTTAAGAGATATTTCATGTTTTATATCAATTGGGAGGTTATTTAAAAATTTTATTCCAGCATACTTTGGGTTCTTTTTATACACTTCTTTGTTATGACTATTAATTTTGAAGTTCCCTTTGTTTCTCGTATTATAGTGATGGGAATCTTGCTGTCTGGGTATAGTAGTCTCATTAGTTTTTATGAGCATTATGGTTCTATATATGTAGATACCATAAACAGTCAATATGCCAGAACTCACAAAGTGCTCTTTACAATGGTCGTTAATTTTCAGATTTAACATAAGTCTTATTGCAACTTTCTGGAAGTGAAGAATTTTGTTTAGATTTACAATAGAAGTTGCTCCATATATTTCTATTCCATAACTGATATGGGAATGAATTAGGGAAAAATAAACAGATTTCAAGGTTTGTAGTTCACAAAAGAGCTTTAATTGTTTTATAACAAAAATACCAGAGCTCAATCTATGGCAAACTTTGTTAACGTGACTTGACCAATTTAAGTTTCTGTCTATGTTAATGCCTAGGAAGTTAGTTTCATTGACAAAATCTATGTTTATCTCATTATTCAACTGATTATTTTTAGAATTTTTGCAGCTGAATTTCATGTAAGTGGTCTTGTTTGAATGTAGAAGAAGATTTAGATTGGAGAGAAAGTAGTTTATGTTATTTATATTATCGTTAATTGAATTTAGTGCTGTGTTTAAAGTTGTGCTAGATGCAGTTAGGCTAACGTCATCAGCATATAAACAGAGAGAATTTTTTACTGACCCATCAGTTGCTGCCAGAGTTCTAGGCAAACCTCCAATATATGAAAGAAACAAAAAGGGTCCTAGAACCGACCCTTGAGGTACTGAATAGATGACTTTATTAACTTTTGATTGAACTGACATAATTTTGTTATTACTTACATGTTTTATTTCTACATATTGCTTCCGCCCCTCAAGAAATGTCCGAATCCAATTTAGCTCTCTATCTTTGATTCCAAAGTTGACAAGTTTATTTATGAGCTTAATATGACAAACACTGTCAAAAGCCTTAGTCAAATCCAGAAAGGCACTGACTTCATGATCCCCCTTATCTAAATTGTCAATAATGTTTTCAACAAAATCAATTAATGCTGTTACAGTTGATTTGTTTTGATTTCTACATTGATTTCAACATTGCTTTGTTGAATTGATTTCTACATTCTTCTTCACTATCTATAGCAATAGTAATTATTTTCCTAAATTTACATTTTTATTTGTTTTTCAGACATGCAATTTGATATGTTTCATACCCTGGCATGTTAACGTTTGTATTGTATAATAGTTATGCAACTTTTTTCGTGCTGTTTACTTTATATTTATTGTTATTCTTGTTGTATAATTTGTAATGTTGTCAAATCAAATTTTTTGTTGTTGTATTTTTCATTCATATTATTAATGATTCAATCTCTATATTTGTCATGTTGATTTCATTCACTTTTTTGTTCCATAACATACACCTTGGATTGGGCAAATAATATTTATAGTTACCTATCATATTCGCATGTAGTCGTTGTTATTATCTGTTATCTCATTATTGTATATTATATAGTTATCTTATTTACTGTTACCTTTATTCTAATTTATACCATATACAGGGTGCGGCGTGGGAACTTACTCTTTTAAAATAATCACAAAGTAAAAAGTATTAAAGATAGCGTTTTAATTCTTTCTTTTTTACAAAGAGCTACATTTAAAGTTTCGTTGGGTTTACTTACAAGTTTAATTCTTGAATATTACATCATGTAGGTGACCCCCATGCTGTTCAATACATTTTGTCAGATGAGATCGGAAGTTTCGCTCCACCTTCTCAAGCATGTCTGGACCAATGTCAGCAATAGCAACGCGAATGTTGTTCTTCAGTTCAGCTAGGGTCCTCGGACGATTGGTGTACACCAAGGATTTCAAGTATCCCCACAAAAAATAATCGCAGGGGGCTAAGTCCGGCGAGCGCGCTGGCCACTGGAGATCGCCCCTTAAGGAGATCAGGCGTTGTGGAAAGTGTTCGCGCAAGAGAGCCATTGAAGCGCGTGCTGTGTGAGCCGTGGCCCCATCTTGTTGAAACCACACATTTCTTACACCAAGTTCATCAAGTTTTGGAAGGAAAAACTCTTGAATCATCTGAATGTACCGTTCAGAAGTGACTGTAACTGCCCTATCGTTCTCTTCAAAAAACCATGGGCCTATGATGCCAGTCCTGGATAAGGCACACCAAACAGTCACTCGTTCTGCATGAAGGAGCTTCTCATGAAGTTCTCGGGGGTTCACACCACTCCAATATCGCATGTTTTGCTTATTCACACACCCTGACAGATGAAAATGTGCTTCGTCACTAAAAAACACAAGTGCATTGTTAGGCAAGTTTTCAACGATGGCTTCACATGCCCTTTGTCGTGAAACAAAATCACGTGGATTTAGTTTTTGCACCACTGCCAGTTTGTAAGGGTGGAATTTTAAGTCTTGGTGCAGAATTCGCCTAACTGTGCGATCTGAAATTCTAAGCGCAGATGCATGTTTTCGTGCGGATCGCTTAGGTGATTGCAAAACTGCCTGCCTTACTCTCTCGACATTTTCTGGCGTTCTAGTGGTTTTGGAAGGACCTGGTTTTTGTTTCCACACACTGCCTGTATTCATAAAAGTATTCACCCACTGAACGATTGATGTTCGACCAGGAACACGACCAGTGGGCGCGACATTAAACTGCCTCCTAAATGCACGCTGGGTTGCAACGATAGACCGGCCACTAGAAAAGTACACAGAGACTGCGAACGCGCGCTCCTCTCTCGACTACTGCATGGTTGCAACTGAACTGAGTGGACGAAAAACTTCATAGCCCGCCCACCAGATTGCGCATGGCCCCGCCTTCCTAGGACTAATGGCCGCCACGCGGCGTGTAATTCAAATAAGTAAGTTACCGCGCTGCACCCTGTATTAGTCATATATTATTAATACTAGTCATAGTCTATTTAACACACACATGTGCACACACACACATATATTGATATTACTTACATAACATCATTTGTGTCCATTATCAAATTAAAACTGATATCATTTTTTTCCTTACAAGTAAGGTTGTGTTTTGTAGGTTTTTTCAATAATTTTTTCTTTTTATAAAATCTTCTTTGATGTTCGATATTAATTTTTGTTGAGATACATTTGTTCTAAAAAAGAAACAATATTTGTATGTTTTTCACTGTCTAATAATAAGGTTTCCATAATATAAATAAATGACAAAAATAAACAACAGATCTTTAGTGATTTATGTTAAAAAAACTAAATTATAATGAAATGATTTATAGCATATTTTGTCTGTCAACTATGAGAAATTTATTTGTGATGAGATCAATCAGCATTTCTTGTACTAAATTACTTGACTTTTTCAAACATATGTATTGTTAAATAATTCACTTTTCTTGTGAGTTGTTACTATCAATAAAAATAAAATTTTATTGATTTAAAAGCAAAGAAAACTAATACATTAAAAAGTTGCGGTTTAACTACTAATTGTATATTAAGTAGTGAAATTATCAAATTAAAAAAGTCTGTTAGAAATTCACTCACAAAATTAAGAATACTGACTGTATTTAGTATTGAGGGCGTTTTGAGAGATTTTTAAAGCTTATTGCCTTTTCGGAGGACCAACTAACATCCACGTTAGTAGAGGAAACACTACAAAAGACGTTACGCACGAACGATCACAGGGAGATGCGTTTTATAAGTAGAAAGTAATGAAAAAGAACCAACTGTACCTTTTAGAGGAGATAGTACATATCTTGGAGCGAATAACTGAGAAGATGAGAGTTGAGATGACCGTAGAGATGGATCCACCAGGCCTGGGGTGTCGATGTTGTCCCGTGGTCAGTTTTTAGCACAACACATCACTGAATAGAGTTTGCCTTGAATTAAATGCGGAGTAGATTGAGAGTAGAGAGACTGAGAGACAAAAAAACACGATCACTGATTAATGAAACCAAAAGAGAGGTCACTATAATCGCGACGCCGAGCGAACCATTCTGCATAGCATCATGAGTTCAACTGAGGTTTTAATTTTAGGTATACGGGTGAAGCGTGTTGACGGGGTTCACACCACCGGTTACAAGGGTTAGACAATGTCACCTGATATTTGACTTTTGGAAAGTGCATGTGCATAGAGGCCAGTAATATTATTTAAATTTCAACATAATAACAGGTTTATATGTTATGAGTATGTGATTAACAATTTATGCTTAAGAGATTATAAATACAAATAAGAGGAACAAACTATTAAATTACTTAATTATGAATTACAACTAACTATATGTACAATAACTTATACTAAGTACGGAATTGACTGTTTACAACATGTATAACTATAAATTATACCCTCAAATAGAATATGAATTTGAAATCATAAAAAAAAAAAAAATACCACACAAGGGATAACATTAGTGTAGAAGGGCATACAGTACTAAAGAACTGTTCAGTAAGAAGATGTCATACGGGAGCAACTTTCCAAAAGAAATAAAAGCTTTATTTAATTGTTATAATAATTTAAAAATTATTACAATTGAAATGTATAAATAAATATTAGTTATGCAACAGTATAACATTGTTATCTACTTAAATATTCTTGCTAAACATTGATGTAGATAAATAAATAAAAATTAATTGATAATAATACTTACTTTAACAGTTAATTATTTAAATATTGTATTTAACACACTTACATAAAACAATTCTGATCTGTAAAGCAGACGACATCACTCACTCATCCATCAATTCCCGCCATAGGATTGGAGGGGCCCCTCCAACCCCCACCACAACTCAATAAGGGACCTAGAACACTGGTCAACCGGCCACACTAGCGTTCTGTTAATAGGCAGGCCTTTGTCGGCAACGTTGAAATCCGGATGGTGGGGGAAACGCGAGTGGCAAAAAGTGGTCGAGTGGCTGTCCACATGACGAAACTACTGTTACTCGACCCCCAACTCGCCGTTTTTTCCAACTCGCCCGTCAATCTACTCATCCATTGGTTTACACTGGGCGAGTTGAAGGCCAAGTACTAACTCGCCATCTAACTCGACCTCCAACTCGACTAATATAAATCACTCTTTAGCACTATAAGCACTCAAATTGATTCAGGACTCAGTACAGTAGGTATTAATGTTCTTATAAAAGGACATCCGGCCTTTAGCTACTAAAAACTTGTTTTTAACTCAGGTCTCAGGAGGTTATGACCAGAAACCAAACAGTCTTTGAATTTTTTTTCCATGTGTTCCAGGAAGTGTAATTTTCTGTCCAATCTCTTTTATTCATACATACTTCTGCCGATTCTTTCTAGTATGTCTTGTGTTTTAATTTGATAAACATAGAATTTGACCTCTTTACAAATTTATTTTTCGTTTCAATAGAACAGATTTTAAAATTAATTTAAAAGAAAAAGGAAGTATTTGAATAATTTGGTTTCTGTCCTCCCCATTGCCATTCGACAGATTTTCAAGTGAAGTTATATGACGCAATGTACTGGTCTGCTATGTCCGCACCACCCATTGGCTCATTACATTTGCAGATCACTGTTGGTTTGACAACAACTTCGTAGGTGTCTTGTCTTCTTGTTCGGTTTATGGCTTGAGTTGAATAATCACACAGTGTTGTGAGCATTGATACTTCATATGTGTCTTGTCTTCTTGTTCGGTTTATGGCTTGAGTTGAATAATCACACAGTGTTGTGAGCATTGATACTTCATATGTGTCTTGTCTTACTTGTTCGGTTTATGGCTTGAGTTGAATAATCACACAGTGTTGTGAGCATTGATACTTCATATGTGTCTTGTCTTCTTGTTCGGCTTTATGGCTTGAGTTGAATAATCACACAGTGTTGTGAGCATTGATACTTCATATGTGTCTTGTCTTCTTGTTCGGTTTATGGCTTGAGTTGAATAATCACACAGTGTTGTGAGCATTGATACTTCATATGTGTCTTGTCTTCTTGTTCGTTTATGGCTTGAGTTGAATAATCACACAGTGTTGTGAGCATTGATACTTCTTATGTGTCTTGTCTTCTTGTTCGGTTTATGGTTGAGTTGAATAATCACACAGTGTTGTGAGCATTGATACTTCATATGTGTCTTGTCTTCTTGTTCGGTTTATGGCTTGAGTTGAATAATCACACAGTGTTGTGAGCATTGATACTTCATATGTGTCTTGTCTTCTTGTTCGGTTTATGGCTTGAGTTGAATAATCACACAGTGTTGTGAGCATTGATACTTCATATGTGTCTTGTCTTCTTGTTCGGTTTATGGCTTGAGTTGAATAATCACACAGTGTTGTGAGCATTGATACTTCATATGTGTCTTGTCTTCTTGTTCGGTTTATGGCTTGAGTTGAATAATCACACAGTGTTGTGAGCATTGATACTTCATATGTGTCTTGTCTTCTTGTTCGGTTTATGGCTTGAGTTGAATAATCACACAGTGTTGTGAGCATTGACACTTCATATGTGTCTTGTCTTCTTGTTCGGTTTATGGCTTGAGTTGAATAATCACACAGTGTTGTGAGCATTGACACTTCATATGTGTCTTGTCTTCTTGTTCGGTTTATGGCTTGAGTTGAATAATCACACAGTGTTGTGAGCATTGACACTTCATATGTGTCTTGTCTTCTTGTTCGGTTTATGGCTTGAGTTGAATAATCACACAGTGTTGTGAGCATTGACACTTCATATGTGTCTTGTCTTCTTGTTCGGTTTATGGCTTGAGTTGAATAATCACACAGTGTTGTGAGCATTGATACTTCATATGTGTCTTGTCTTCTTGTTCGGTTTATGGCTTGAGTTGAATAATCACACAGTGTTGTGAGCATTGATACTTCATATGTGTCTTGTCTTCTTGTTCGGTTTATGGCTTGAGTTGAATAATCACACAGTGTTGTGAGTATTGATACTTCATATGTGTCTTGTCTTCTTGTTCGGTATATGGCTTGAGTTGAATAATCACACAGTTTTGTGAGCATTGATACTTCATATGTGTCTTGTATTCTTGTTCGGTTTATGGCTTGAGTTGAATAATCACACAGTGTTGTGAGCATTGATACTTCATATGTGTCTTGTCTTCTTGTTCGGTTTATGGCTTGAGTTGAATAATCACACAGTGTTGTGAGCATTGATACTTCATATGTGTCTTGTCTTCTTGTTCGGTTTATGGCTTGAGTTGAATAATCACACAGTGTTGTGAGCATTGATACTTCATATGTGTCTTGTCTTCTTGTTCGGTTTATGGCTTGAGTTGAATAATCACACAGTGTTGTGAGCATTGATACTTCATATGTGTCTTGTCTTCTTGTTCGGTTTATGGCTTGAGTTGAATAATCACACAGTGTTGTGAGCATTGATACTTCATATGTGTCTTGTCTTCTTGTTCGGTTTATGGCTTGAGTTGAATAATCACACAGTGTTGTGAGCATTGATACTTCATATGTGTCTTGTCTTCTTGTTCGGTTTATGGCTTGAGTTGAATAATCACACAGTGTTGTGAGCATTGATACTTCATATGTGTCTTGTCTTCTTGTTCGGTTTATGGCTTGAGTTGAATAATCACACAGTGTTGTGAGCATTGACACTTCATATGTGTCTTGTCTTCTTGTTCGGTTTATGGCTTGAGTTGAATAATCACACAGTGTTGTGAGCATTGATACTTCATATGTGTCTTGTCTTCTTGTTCGGTTTATGGCTTGAGTTGAATAATCACACAGTGTTGTGAGCATTGATACTTCATATGTGTCTTGTCTTCTTGTTCGGTTTATGGCTTGAGTTGAATAATCACACAGTGTTGTGAGCATTGATACTTCATATGTGTCTTGTCTTCTTGTTCGGTTTATGGCTTGAGTTGAATAATCACACAGTGTTGTGAGCATTGATACTTCATATGTGTCTTGTCTTCTTGTTCGGTTTATGGCTTGAGTTGAATAATCACACAGTGTTGTGAGCATTGATACTTCATATGTGTCTTGTCTTCTTGTTCGGTTTATGGCTTGAGTTGAATAATCACACAGTGTTGTGAGCATTGATACTTCATATGTGTCTTGTCTTCTTGTTCGGTTTATGGCTTGAGTTGAATAATCACACAGTGTTGTGAGCATTGATACTTCATATGTGTCTTGTCTTCTTGTTCGGTTTATGGCTTGAGTTGAATAATCACACAGTGTTGTGAGCATTGATACTTCATATGTGTCTTGTCTTCTTGTTCGGTTTATGGCTTGAGTTGAATAATCACACAGTGTTGTGAGCATTGATACTTCATATGTGTCTTGTCTTCTTGTTCGGTTTATGGCTTGAGTTGAATAATCACACAGTGTTGTGAGCATTGATACTTCATATGTGTCTTGTCTTCTTGTTCGGTTTATGGCTTGAGTTGAATAATCACACAGTGTTGTGAGCATTGATACTTCATATGTGTCTTGTCTTCTTGTTCGGTTTATGGCTTGAGTTGAATAATCACACAGTGTTGTGAGCATTGATACTTCATATGTGTCTTGTCTTCTTGTTCGGTTTATGGCTTGAGTTGAATAATCACACAGTGTTGTGAGCATTGATACTTCATATGTGTCTTGTCTTCTTGTTCGGTTTATGGCTTGAGTTGAATAATCACACAGTGTTGTGAGCATTGATACTTCATATGTGTCTTGTCTTCTTGTTCGGTTTATGGCTTGAGTTGAATAATCACACAGTGTTGTGAGCATTGATACTTCATATGTGTCTTGTCTTCTTGTTCGGTTTATGGCTTGAGTTGAATAATCACACAGTGTTGTGAGCATTGATACTTCTTATGTGTCTTGTATTCTTGTTCGGTTTATGGCTTGAGTTGAATAATCACACAGTGTTGTGAGCATTGATACTTCATATGTGTCTTGTCTTCTTGTTCGGTTTATGGCTTGAGTTGAATAATCACACAGTGTTGTGAGCATTGACACTTCATATGTGTCTTGTCTTCTTGTTCGGTTTATGGCTTGAGTTGAATAATCACACAGTGTTGTGAGCATTGACACTTCATATGTGTCTTGTCTTCTTGTTCGGTTTATGGCTTGAGTTGAATAATCACACAGTGTTGTGAGTATTGACACTTCATATGTGTCTTGTCTTCTTGTTCGGTTTATGGCTTGAGTTGAATAATCACACAGTGTTGTGAGCATTGATACTTCATATGTGTCTTGTCTTCTTGTTCGGTTTATGGCTTGAGTTGAATAATCACACAGTGTTGTGAGCATTGATACTTCATATGTGTCTTGTCTTCTTGTTCGGTTTATGGCTTGAGTTGAATAATCACACAGTGTTGTGAGTATTGATACTTCATATGTGTCTTGTCTTCTTGTTCGGTATATGGCTTGAGTTGAATAATCACACAGTTTTGTGAGCATTGATACTTCATATGTGTCTTGTATTCTTGTTCGGTTTATGGCTTGAGTTGAATAATCACACAGTGTTGTGAGCATTGATACTTCATATGTGTCTTGTCTTCTTGTTCGGTTTATGGCTTGAGTTGAATAATCACACAGTGTTGTGAGCATTGATACTTCATATGTGTCTTGTCTTCTTGTTCGGTTTATGGCTTGAGTTGAATAATCACACAGTGTTGTGAGCATTGATACTTCATATGTGTCTTGTCTTCTTGTTCGGTTTATGGCTTGAGTTGAATAATCACACAGTGTTGTGAGCATTGATACTTCATATGTGTCTTGTCTTCTTGTTCGGTTTATGGCTTGAGTTGAATAATCACACAGTGTTGTGAACATTGATACTTCATATGTGTCTTGTCTTCTTGTTCGGTTTATGGCTTGAGTTGAATAATCACACAGTGTTGTGAGCATTGATACTTCATATGTGTCTTGTCTTCTTGTTCGGTTTATGGCTTGAGTTGAATAATCACACAGTGTTGTGAGCATTGATACTTCATATGTGTCTTGTCTTCTTGTTCGGTTTATGGCTTGAGTTGAATAATCACACAGTGTTGTGAGCATTGATACTTCATATGTGTCTTGTCTTCTTGTTCGGTTTATGGCTTGAGTTGAATAATCACACAGTGTTGTGAGCATTGATACTTCTTATGTGTCTTGTCTTCTTGTTCGGTTTATGGCTTGAGTTGAATAATCACACAGTGTTGTGAGCATTGATACTTCATATGTGTCTTGTCTTCTTGTTCGGTTTATGGCTTGAGTTGAATAATCACACAGTGTTGTGAGCATTGACACTTCATATGTGTCTTGTCTTCTTGTTCGGTTTATGGCTTGAGTTGAATAATCACACAGTGTTGTGAGCATTGACACTTCATATGTGTCTTGTCTTCTTGTTCGGTTTATGGCTTGAGTTGAATAATCACACAGTGTTGTGAGCATTGACACTTCATATGTGTCTTGTCTTCTTGTTCGGTTTATGGCTTGAGTTGAATAATCACACAGTGTTGTGAGCATTGACACTTCATATGTGTCTTGTCTTCTTGTTCGGTTTATGGCTTGAGTTGAATAATCACACAGTGTTGTGAGCATTGATACTTCATATGTGTCTTGTCTTCTTGTTCGGTTTATGGCTTGAGTTGAATAATCACACAGTGTTGTGAGCATTGATACTTCATATGTGTCTTGTCTTCTTGTTCGGTTTATGGCTTGAGTTGAATAATCACACAGTGTTGTGAGTATTGATACTTCATATGTGTCTTGTCTTCTTGTTCGGTATATGGCTTGAGTTGAATAATCACACAGTTTTGTGAGCATTGATACTTCATATGTGTCTTGTATTCTTGTTCGGTTTATGGCTTGAGTTGAATAATCACACAGTGTTGTGAGCATTGATACTTCATATGTGTCTTGTCTTCTTGTTCGGTTTATGGCTTGAGTTGAATAATCACACAGTGTTGTGAGCATTGATACTTCATATGTGTCTTGTCTTCTTGTTCGGTTTATGGCTTGAGTTGAATAATCACACAGTGTTGTGAGCATTGATACTTCATATGTGTCTTGTCTTCTTGTTCGGTTTATGGCTTGAGTTGAATAATCACACAGTGTTGTGAGCATTGATACTTCATATGTGTCTTGTCTTCTTGTTCGGTTTATGGCTTGAGTTGAATAATCACACAGTGTTGTGAGTATTGACACTTCATATGTGTCTTGTCTTCTTGTTCGGTTTATGGCTTGAGTTGAATAATCACACAGTGTTGTGAGTATTGATACTTCATATGTGTCTTGTCTTCTTGTTCGGTTTATGGCTTGAGTTGAATAATCACACAGTGTTGTGAGTATTGATACTTCATATGTGTCTTGTCTTCTTGTTCGGTTTATGGCTTGAGTTGAATAATCACACAGTGTTGTGAGCATTGACACTTCATATGTGTCTTGTCTTCTTGTTCGGTTTATGGCTTGAGTTGAATAATCACACAGTGTTGTGAGCATTGATACTTCATATGTGTCTTGTCTTCTTGTTCGGTTTATGGCTTGAGTTGAATAATCACACAGTGTTGTGAGCATTGATACTTCATATGTGTCTTGTCTTCTTGTTCGGTTTATGGCTTGAGTTGAATAATCACACAGTGTTGTGAGCATTGATACTTCATATGTGTCTTGTCTTCTTGTTCGGTTTATGGTTTGAGTTGAATAATCACACAGTGTTGTGAGCATTGATACTTTATATGTGTCTTGTCTTCTTGTTCGGTTTATGGCTTGAGTTGAATAATCACACAGTGTTGTGAGCATTGATACTTCATATGTGTCTTGTCTTCTTGTTCGGTTTATGGCTTGAGTTGAATAATCACACAGTGTTGTGAGCATTGATACTTCATATGTGTCTTGTCTTCTTGTTCGGTTTATGGCTTGAGTTGAATAATCACACAGTGTTGTGAGCATTGACACTTCATATGTGTCTTGTCTTCTTGTTCGGTTTATGGCTTGAGTTGAATAATCACACAGTGTTGTGAGTATTGACACTTCATATGTGTCTTGTCTTCTTGTTCGGTTTATGGCTTGAGTTGAATAATCACACAGTGTTGTGAGCATTGACACTTCATATGTGTCTTGTCTTCTTGTTCGGTTTATGGCTTGAGTTGAATAATCACACAGTGTTGTGAGCATTGATACTTCATATGTGTCTTGTCTTCTTGTTCGGTTTATGGCTTGAGTTGAATAATCACACAGTGTTGTGAGTATTGATACTTCATATGTGTCTTGTCTTCTTGTTCGGTTTATGGCTTGAGTTGAATAATCACACAGTGTTGTGAGTATTGATACTTCATATGTGTCTTGTCTTCTTGTTCGGTTTATGGCTTGAGTTGAATAATCACACAGTGTTGTGAGCATTGATACTTCATATGTGTCTTGTCTTCTTGTTCGGTATATGGCTTGAGTTGAATAATCACACAGTGTTGTGAGTATTGATACTTCATAGGTGTCTTGTCTTCTTGTTCGGTTTATGGCTTGAGTTGAATAATCACACAGTGTTGTGAGTATTGATACTTCATATGTATCTTGTCTTCTTGTTCGGTTTATGGCTTGAGTTGAATAATCACACAGTGTTGTGAGTATTGATACTTCATATGTATCTTGTCTTCTTGTTCGGTTTATGGCTTGAGTTGAATAATCACACAGTGTTGTGAGTATTGATACTTCATATGTGTCTTGTCTTCTTGTTCGGTTTATGGCTTGAGTTGAATAATCACACAGTGTTGTGAGCATTGATACTTCATATGTGTCTTGTCTTCTTGTTCGGTATATGGCTTGAGTTGAATAATCACACAGTGTTGTGAGTATTGATACTTCATAGGTGTCTTGTCTTCTTGTTCGGTTTATGGCTTGAGTTGAATAATCACACAGTGTTGTGAGTATTGATACTTCATATGTGTCTTGTCTTCTTGTTCGGTTTATGGCTTGAGTTGAATAATCACACAGTGTTGTGAGCATTGATACTTCATATGTGTCTTGACTTCTTGTTCGGTTTATGGCTTGAGTTGAATAATCACACAGTTTTGTGAGCATTGATACTTCATATGTGTCTTGTCTTCTTGTTCGGTTTATGGCTTGAGTTGAATAATCACACAGTGTTGTGAGCATTGATACTTCATATGTGTCTTGTCTTCTTGTTCGGTTTATGGCTTGAGTTGAATAATCACACAGTGTTGTGAGCATTGATACTTCATATGTGTCTTGTCTTCATGTTCGGTTTATGGCTTGAGTTGAATAATCACACAGTTTTGTGAGCATTGATACTTCATATGTGTCTTGTCTTCTTGTTCGGTTTATGGCTTGAGTTGAATAATCACACATAGTGTGAGCATTGATACTTCATATGTGTCTTGTCTTCTTGTTCGGTTTATGGCTTGAGTTGAATAATCACACAGTGTTGTGAGCATTGATACTTCAGGTTTTATATTTTAATCAGTACTAAAGAATGTTATTTTACTCTGAAGTATTTTATTTCTCTTTCTTTAACTTAATAGAACTCTAAGTTGTTTTGTTACCTTTACTTTTCTTAGGAGGTCTCACTGTTTGTGGTAAACCCTTTCGATTTCTTAGAATTGTACCTGTAATGTAAAAATCTAATTCTTAAAAGAGCTTTTGCCACATCCATGTTGGCCATCTGTAAACATGTTTTGATACAGATCAATATTTCTGGCCTACATATATTTACAGAAACATGTGTAGGCCAGAAATATTAGCATAATCGCCTTTAAGCTTCTGCACTAAATGCAAAACAATTCTACTTGTAACTACCAGATCACCAGATTTATTGTCGCCATGACCAAATTAAATTGTAATCAATTTGACTGACATCATGTACAAAGATAAAGCTACTTGAACCATGATTTTACACATAAGCATTTCTAATTATGGTAAATATATTTCATAATTTAAATGTTTTACTGGAATCTCAGGTATATTTGTATTGTAAATGGTATTGTATTTCTTTATATAACGTCTTTATGTAAGTAAGTAACTGAGCTCTACACAGAATTTTTTATCACCTCGATTGTAATTGTATTAGTAAAAATCATATACAATTTAATATCTGATAATGGCGGAAGCTGTATGTTGACATCATCAATTATATGTTCATGTTTAAAGATGAATAAAGATTACTGATTCAAATCCAAAAATCTTTATTGCACGTAACATTTTAAATTATTACAATGACTAATATAAAACAAGATAATTTTTAGGATAATACCATAACTAGCCTAATACTAGAAGATTTAAAACAAAAGACTTAAAACTAAGCATGTCATAAAAGTGCTAGGCATGTTGTGAGATGTCATTTCTAGAAGTTATAATGAATTATTTATACTATTATGCTGAATTGTCTTTCATCATCTTCTCTATACTATAGTATGCCTTTTGTAGTAGAAGAATTTCTTTGATATGCTTATAAAATTTAAATTTATCAAGTTGTTTAAATAAAGTTGGCAAACTATTGTAAATTCGAATTCTCAGGTACATGGGACTCTATTCAAATAATGTTGTTCCATGAATTGGGTAAAATAGAATATTCTTTTGGCGAGTTCAGTAAATACACTGAAACTTTGATATAACGAATCTGAGGGGGTTTTAAAAACATGCGTTATATCGAGTAATTTGTTATTTGTAAGTTCGTTATATTGAGGTTAAGATTGAAAATATTAGTTATTTAGAGGTGATTTCAGTAATTAAAGAGATAATACCTGTAAACTATTTAGTGATAAAGTAACAAGGACGCAGTTGTTATGTGTTTCATTTGATTAAGTAAACAATACATAATAAAAATAAACCCAGTCAGACTTGTCTGTAGCGGCATGCGGCAAGGCGGTAGAGAGCGGAACATGGTCGGTAGTGGGGCATGCGCAGTAACAAAACTTGATCAAACCGCTCATCAAATCTCAACAGACGTCGTATTAAAATATTGACATGTTCATTCTACATGCAATCATCGAACAGACGTCTGTACTACCTCCCTCCACACTATGCAATCATCGTACAGAACTCGGAATTTTGCTAAATCTGTCCGATGGACTGTTCCATGGTTGTATAGTCTGTAGGGGTCTTTACAACACACAGTAGCACACTAAAACGGTATCCAGTTAGTACAGAAAATGAAGCTAAAAATACTGGAACGGAAGGAAGCGCTGGGATAAGGGGAGCTAGACGGTTCTCACAGCCATTGCTAGCTGAGGCGAAATTTACTTAAAAGTTCACATAAAAATAATTGTTCACTATACAGAATCTGTAATAGGTACATTTCGTTAGATAAAGGTTAAATTCGCTATATAGAGGTTGATGGTTAACACTTATACCATAACATAATTTTTTTTTGCAAAACGAGACATAAGGTCAAATTGACCGTTTTCTAAATTTTTACTGATATTCTATTGTAAATCTTATTTTATACGAATTGTGGTCAAAAGTTATAGAAGAAAAATTTTAGCTGGCAAACATTTATTTGCAATTTTTTTTACATTTTCAATATTATTTTTCCAGAATACAAGTGTTGTAATTTACCAAAAAGTCCAAAAAAGTATAAGTCTTTGTGTTGCTTGTTCTTACGGCTTGGATGAGTCAAACACAATCCTTTGCACAGTCAATGCAGACTCTTCTCTGGCACTGTCCACAAATTGCATAACTGCACTTTATGCATTTGTGCGCGGTTTTCCGGTCACTGCCTGAAGGACACTTATGGCATGTTTTTCTTTTCTGTAACCAGTCATCAGGCACCCTTCAGCAACATCGGTAGGCACATCATTTCCGAGGATGCTTTGGATGTCCATTTTCAGACCCCTTGGTAGATTTGGTACATTTTCTAGTCTCATCCTTAGATAAGGTACAATCAAGTATGAGCCAGGCCTTTGATGAAATCATAATGATTCATAAGGGTATTTCCTCTGAAACTCATGTACACTATAAAAGCATTCACTCTAGCGATGCTACCCAGTTTATAGAAAATAGCCAGGGGCCAACGTCCTGTTTGAAGAGAATATGACGTATTTCATGTCCAGTAAATCCACTCCTGACTTGGTGCTGTTGTAGAAGCTGATGATTTCTGGTTTGTTTTTCTCTTGGTTAGTTTCGATTGTGTTGTGCATAGAAAAAATTAGACACACTGCCTTGTTCTATTTTGGAACAAATGACATCAGAGTCATATCTTCTCTGAAACCATAAAGGGTAGAAACAACTGGTCTCGTTTTGTTAGGCAGGAATTCCTCTGGTATTGTTTTTTTCTTTTTTCATGGTTCCTACATAGGTCAATTTCCTCTTATGCAGCTCAGCTACACTTTTGGTAGAAGAAAACCAATAGTCTGCTGTTATGTTTCTGATACTCCCTTGCAGAGTTTGACACAATGGAATTAGTGATTGCGTTGGAACACTGAGTTTTTTTTCATCCACAGTCAAGCCCACACCATCACTTTCCCATCCCGTATATATGTAAGCATTTAAATCTCGGAAATGGCTGCAACTCTATTGTTTCGTTTTCTTTGTTCTTGGGTCTGTGACTCATCGAATCTTAGGCACATTATTAGGACTTAATATCTTTTCAAAGACATAGTATCTTGGAATATTGTGCGATTACACTCGTCCTTACAAAACAAAGATGAGGGAGACAAAGGTACTTGGACATTTGCCATCATTACGTGAAAATTAACAATCACGACGTTTCGATTTGGTAAAACTGAGACCCATCCCCCCCCCACCAAAGCTGGAAAGCGTGCCAACCGGGGGAATGGCTCAAAACAAGTCGAGCGATGGGATCACGGGCGGCAGTTGGAGGGTCAAAATAACACTCGGCAGCTGAGCCAAAACTAATTTATTATTCAGAAAACAAACTGGCAGGCAGAAGGCCACAACAAAAACGGCAGAAGGCCACAATATAAATTTGCAATTAAATAAATAACAATAAACACAAAATTTAACAATATAACGACAAAAGCTACCAAAACACTTAACGCTACAAATACCAAAACTACAATTAACAAACTGTATGGCCTATCTGCAGTTTAGCCTGAGACACCCCAAAACGTAAGAAAAATATTAAGCCCCAAATAAAAGTGAAAATTTAGAAAACTTTTGGATCACAACACTTTAACCCGGCAATTTAGCCCACACATCCCTTGATTCCACCGGGCCAGGGAGTAAGCCGGAATCCCTGGGCAGCTCCGAATTAAAGTAAACTAAAAGCACAATAATCCCCTTTTGGTGAAGAATTTAAAAATTAAATAATTTAAAAGAAAATATAACACGGTACCGTTTTAGTAAAAAGTCACTTCACGACCTCCATAATACAATGAACGAAAAATATAAATAACAATCACTAGGCCTAAACATATAAATAAATAACATAACTTAACCATAGGGACCTAACAACTATAAAATCTAAAAGATATAACAACAAATAAAACTAATTAAATAACTAACAATAAATATAAATAAATATTAACATCAAAAATATTCTTTATGTATTTTTAAAGCTTTTCTTTTTAAATAAATAAAAAAATATAAGTCCCCATGGCTGTTTCATCAATCACTGTTCCAGTTTAGGCCTAGGCCACAAATTAAACAGTTCCACAAACTTTTTTTCTTCTTTATATTTCCTGTATTTCACTGTTTTTCTTGGTTTATATATTTTTTTTTTTTGTAAAACTTTCAACAGCCCCCAGCTCAGCCGCCGGGAAACAAAAACATGGAAAACACTGACCTGAGGACAGGAGACTTATACCACAGAGATGTAGAGCGGGTAACGGGCGACTCCAGGCTCCAACATGGTCCTCAGGCCAGGCTAGCAGTGCAGAAGGTCGGCAATTCCCCGACGGCAGGCCGAGGGTGAAACGTCCTACTCAAGGACCCTGGACTGTAGGACAACACCACAGCACATTAAAAACAGTCCAGCCATCACAACACAAATATTATACATAACCCCTAATACATGACATGGCAAAACACAACAGGAACAGACAAAATTGTACAGGATTGGAGCACCCTAGAAAATAAAAGATAAATTTTTAGGCTATGACTAATTACGTTGGAAACTCAGATTTAAGACAAATTACAAATTAACAAATTATAAAAGAATTAATTACGTATATGGAACTAAAAAAAATGACAAACTGAATACTAGGCTATGGATACATGAGCAATAGGTTATAACATGAAAATCAAAGAGTACAGCTAGGCTAGGTTATTGGCAAAGAACAAAAAATATGGTAAATCGGTAACTACAACTGTAAAAAGGCTCAATAAACATTATACAGAATTACAATTGAAAATAAAGGCAGATATAAAAAGCATTAACGGTAAAAAGTAACATGGAAGCACATGGCTTTAACCTAGTCTGAGAAACATCTAGACAAAGAATACAAATTTAACAAAACCCTGAAAACACAACTAAGCCCGATTAATATTATTGAAACAAAGTATTTTCACCAAAAGGGTGATTAAATATTAGAAATTACAAAAGAACACTTACGTTTTGGGAACCTTTCAGCCGGCAACCATGACTTGACGAACGCTGCAAAGAACAAGTGAACAGACAGGCCAACTTGACCGAAGCTGCTGGAACACGGAACGAAACGGAACTGGGCCAACGGCTACCAAGTACACGAAACGCAGGGCATGAGCGATCTCAGGCAGCCCGGTAGACAACGACGAAAAAAAAACGTAATGTACCGGTCAAAGACCCGGTACAACCTCCCTCTGCAAACCTCAACACACCCAGGCAGGGGAGAACACTCGGTACCTCAGGGAACCAAGAGAAGACGAAGACCTCCGAAGAGTGGTGTTCCAAGGACGTCCAAGAGAAACTAAGAGGGGAAACCCCTCGAACAGGGAGCAAACTACCCTGACTGTCGGGCCCGACAAGAAAGAAGAGAGAAAGAAGACTCTCTCAGAACAGCCACCTAGGGCGCAGAGGTGATCAATCTCTTTGCCCCAAGAAACCCCCAGGAACACCAACTCCTGGACCAACCGTTCCCCGGAAAGCCTTAAGCTGGGACACATGGGCTTTCCTAAACACCCTGCCTGACTGGGGATCAACCAGCAGAGCAGTCACCGGTGACAAAAACCTGTCGATGCGGTGGGGACCAGACCACCGATAGCACAACTTTGCAGCTCTTCGTTCCGCGGCCGAACTGACCGGGTGAGCCTGACAAAGAACTAGATCTCCAACCTGAAAAGGGTTAGGAGTACGACCCTTATCATACCTCCTCCTCACTCTCTCTCTAGCACGTAGCAGGTTGCGCCGAGCAGCCCGCCACATGGACACTACGTCAGTGGCACCTGGCGTAGGTAGAAGATCCTCTAACCTCCACAAGTTGGACAAAGGGTTGTTAGGAGGGTAGCCATGTAGAATCTCGAAGGGAGTGGCATTGTGACTCTCATGCTTGGAAGAATTAAAAGCAAGCTGGAGCCAAGAGAGACTCTCATCCCAGGTGTTCTGCTTCTCAGCATGGAAGGTAATAAGGGCAGACCGAAGATTGCGGTTGAACCGCTCTGCATGAGAAGGCTGTGGGTAATAAGGAGAGGTAGTCACATGCCTGATACCATTGCCAAAACAGAACCTACGAAACTCATGGGAGGTAAACTGGCTACCGTTGTCGGACACAAGAGTGGAAGGCACACCAAAGTGCTGGAAGAGTTGGGACTGGAGAGCACGGATGGTGAGCTTAGCCGTGGCACTCCGAAGTGGGAAAAGCCAAACGAACTTCGAGAAAGCATCCACACAAACAAGTAGGTAGGAGCTACCTGACTTGCTACGGGGAAAAGGACCCACGTAGTCGATGAACACCTTCTCAAAAGGACGCTCGGCCACCTCAGAAGATAACAACCCTAACCTTGCATTCTGACTAGGCTTGCTGAGAGAGCACAGGTGACAAGCCCGCACTCTGCCCGCAACATCCCGGTCCATGCCCTTCCAGATGAAGTACCTACGAATCTTAGCGATGGTCTGAATGCCAAGATGACCGCCCACAAGGGAAGAGTGATAATACTGAAAGACCATCGGTACTAGATGACTAGGCAGCACTACACGGGGTTCACCCCTCTGTCGAGGACGGCAACAGAGTACCCCTTTGGACAGAAAATAGGGAGGGTGGGCACCTCCCTCTTGAAGCTCACCTAAGATGACTGACAGCTCAGGATCTTTCTGCTGATGGGACAGTAGGTCGTCAAAAGCCAGAGGAAAATCCAGAAGAACAGCACCACACTGAGCAACAGCCTCAGTAGGTGGATCACTGGGTTCGTGGTACATGCGGGAAAGAGCATCCGCGATGACATTCTGGGTACCCCTAAGATGTTGAACTCGGAACTTAAAGGCAGAAATTTTGACCACCCAGCGACCAATTTTCCCAAGCTGTCTGGGATGGGCAAGAAGCCAAGATAGTGCCTGATTGTCAGTCTCCAGCAAGAACTCAGCGTGTTCCAAGAAACGCCGAAACTTGTCCGTACCGAAGACAACAGCCAGACACTCTAACTCATAGATGGAAGAAGCTTTCCTTTCCTGGTGAGACAACGTCCTCGAAGCAAAAGCGATGGGCTGCCTGATCCCATCAAACTCCTGAGAAAGAACAGCAGCAATGGCGGAGGAGGAGGCATCAGTCTGAAGAATAAATTCTCTGCTGAAATCAGGCATACGCAGGACAGGAGGTTGCATGATAGCCTCCTTGAGAGCATCAAAGGCGGTCTGCTGAGCTTGGCCCCACACAAAAGGGACACCTTTCTTTCGCAGCTCGTTCAACGGGGCAGCAAGCTCGGCCACGTTAGGGATGAAGCGACGGTAAAAATTCACCATCCCCACAAAACGGGCAATCCCCTTGGCATCTCTGGGAGGAGGAAAATCCCGAATGCCCTGGGTCCTCGCAGGATCTATGCAGACGCCTCGAGAAGAGATAAGATGACCCAGAAAAGAAATCTCAGGACGAGCAAAAGTGACTTTCTCTGGATTGACGGTAAGGCCAGCTGATTTGAGGCGACTAAGAACTTCCTCCAGATGTTGCATGTGTTCCCCGAAAGTCTCACTGTAGACAAGAAGATCGTCCAGGTAATTGAAAACAAACTTGAACTTCACATCATGGAAGATGGAATCAAGCAGACGAGTAAGAGTCTGGGCACCCACAGCAAGACCCATAGGAACCCTAGTGAACTGGTAAAGATTCCAGGGAACACAGAAGCTAGTCATAGGCCGTGATTCCTTCTTCAATGGAATCTGATGGTAGGCCTGGTTCAAATCGAAAACACTGAAAAACTTAGCCTTACCGAACCAATCAAACGCAGAATGCAAATCAGGCAGAGGTACCGAGTCAATAGCGACCTTAGCGTTGAGCCTCCGATAATCCATCACAAGCCTAGACTTACCATTAGGCTTGGGCACAAGAAAAGCTGGACTGGCATAAGCGGAACGAGACGGTTCAATCACACCCTTGCTCAGAAGATCCTCAATCATAGCCCTCATAACCTCCATCTTTGGGGGAGCAAGTTTGTACGGATGACTTCTAACTGGCTGAGAATCGGTGAGGTGGATCTCATACTCCAGAAGAGAAGTGACCCCAAGCTCAGCCGTAAGCACATCAGGAAACCGCAAACACAGCCTCCTAATGGCCTCCGCCTGCTCAGGGGGGAGATGACCAACCGGATCCACCTTGGGTTGTTCGGGCTCACAACCCACCTCTCTGACTGCAGGAGGGCAGTCAGAATCACCTACTAGAGGCACCAAAACCCGCCGATTAAACTTGAAAAATATCTGGCGCTTCTGGAGGTCAAGCACCATACCACTCTTAGAAATAAAGTCTGCCCCTAGGATACAAGAAACCGCCAGGTCCTTGGCAACAAGAAAACCCCACCTCCAGGAAAATCCTTCAATTTTAAAATGGAAAAACGCCTTTAGAATTATAGGTAGAGGAGTTTGGGATGCCGTCCAGCAAGTAATAGAAGAAGGCTCGGTGTGCCTGACAAGTCCTAAGGCGTCAAGGGACTCAAAAAGAGAAAGGCTGATGATACTGCATGCCGAACCAGAATCAAGAAGGGCTCGACACACCGTACCACCAAAAGATACAAAAACGCCAGGACACACCGAGGTGACCGCACTAAGTCCCAGGGAAGCCATGCCAGCAAGGCCCGAAAAATCCCCGACACTCCTGCTATGGGCACGTGTCAGAGGCAAATGGCCACGGTCAGTCGCAACAACGCGGGGAGCTACTGTGGAGGCAACCCCCCGCGCTGAGCGTTTCCCGCCCCACGACCTCGAGCACGTGGACAGTCACGTCGAATGTGACCAGGTTGGCCACAAGCAAAGCACACAACCGGAGGCCGAGAACCACGACCCTCCACTGGCTGACTCACACCTACAGACATAGCCGGTCGACGGGTGGGGAGAGCACGATGACTCTCAGAATCCCTCCCTTGCTGGTCTGAGAACTGCACGCTGCGCGAAACAATGCACAGCTGATGCAGCTCCCGAAAAGTCGAAGGAACACCAGCAAAAACCAACCTGCACCGTTCTTCGGGAGAAATGCCATCCAGGATGACACGAACGGTGTCAGCTTCAGAAAGGGTGAGGCGCAACGCTTGACGAGCTTCCTTGACTGAAGAGACATAGGCTGCCAGAGACTCGCCCCTACCCTGCGACCGATAAAATCTGTCCATGACCATCCTCTCCCTGAGTCGAATGGGAAGAAACGATGAAAGTAACTCTCGATGGAACGAGTCCACCGAGGCATCACTGGCCAAGACAGAACTCAGCAACTCCCCAACGGGACCTCTACAATACGGGAAAACCAGACGAAGCAAGTCCCCAGCCTGCATGCCGGGCATCTCACTAAGTCTGAGAAAGGCCACCAGAAACTTAAGAAGCTCCTCAGGATCCATCCCATCGATCACAGGGAGATTCTGGATCATGGGCGTGAGAGGGTTAGGCAGCTTGTGGTAGCTCAGCTGCAGAAGAGCAGGGGAACCCAAAGAAGTAGTAGGAACGGCAGCTGGAGCCGAACCACAAGCAACCTCAACAGAAACTCCTGCAGGCTCAGAAGGAACCTCAGGCACAGTGAGAGCCGTTGTCTCAGCCTGCGGCCTCGACACGTTAGGCGAAAGTGCGAAAATAGGCCGCTGACCCAGACCCGTAGGAGTCGTGGAACCGGAGAGTGCCTGAAAAATCTCATCCAGCCTAGACACACTCTCCAAGATCCACGCCCTATCCGATGGTTCCAACCCCGGTGCCCGGTTGACCAGCCTTAAACGGGCAAGCAGATGCCCCAAACGTGCAAGGCGGCAGGCCCGGTCACGACCCACTGGAGGTTCAAACTGCAAATCTTCCAAAACCCCTTCCCAATCTTCCACCTTACGTTTACAAACCGCCAACTCATCACCAACCTCCAGTAGAGCAGACCAATCCACCGCCGTACCCGCGGACAACTGCTCCCGCAGCCCCCTCCGGAGATTCAGAACATCCCCCTCTGGAGTCACACCCCGCGACCTCAACTCAAAAATTAATTCCTCCTTGACTAGGAGCGCAACATTCTGCAGATAGGCCATCTCGCAAAACAAAATTCTCAACAGTACACAAAAAACGACAACTCCAGGGTCCAAGACGAACTAAACCCCCAGCCTACCGAGCCACTGCCGACCACTCCAATCCACCCATGAAACCCATTCAACAAAGTAACCAAGCGGATTGCCTAGGTTTTTTTTTTTTTTTTTTTTTTTTTTTTTTTTTTTTTTTATATATATAAAGTTAAATGATTTATTTGGTTTTTAATTGTTTTCCTTTTTAAATAATTATTTATTTGTTTTTTTTTGTTTTTTTTTTACGTAATACCAAGGCACCTTGACGGTAGGTCGGCCAACCATGACCTACTAACTGGCAAACACCCACCGTCCACATCCAAGAAAGAATTAATTTTTTTTATAGGCAACCATGCTCTGCTACCAATTGAGACCCATCCCCCCCCCACCAAAGCTGGAAAGCGTGCCAACCGGGGGAATGGCTCAAAACAAGTCGAGCGATGGGATCACGGGCGGCAGTTGGAGGGTCAAAATAACACTAGGCAGCTGAGCCAAAACTAATTTATTATTCAGAAAACAAACTGGCAGGCAGAAGGCCACAACAAAAACGGCAGAAGGCCACAATATAAATTTGCAATTAAATAAATAACAATAAACACAAAATTTAACAATATAACGACAAAAGCTACCAAAACACTTAACGCTACAAATACCAAAACTACAATTAACAAACTGTATGGCCTATCTGCAGTTTAGCCTGAGACACCCCAAAACGTAAGAAAAATATTAAGCCCCAAATAAAAGTGAAAATTTAGAAAACTTTTGGATCACAACACTTTAACCCGGCAATTTAGCCCACACATCCCTTGATTCCACCGGGCCAGGGAGTAAGCCGGAATCCCTGGGCAGCTCCGAATTAAAGTAAACTAAAAGCACAATAATCCCCTTTTGGTGAAGAATTTAAAAATTAAATAATTTAAAAGAAAATATAACACGGTACCGTTTTAGTAAAAAGTCACTTCACGACCTCCATAATACAATGAACGAAAAATATAAATAACAATCACTAGGCCTAAACATATAAATAAATAACATAACTTAACCATAGGGACCTAACAACTATAAAATCTAAAAGATATAACAACAAATAAAACTAATTAAATAACTAACAATAAATATAAATAAATATTAACATCAAAAATATTCTTTATGAATTTTTAAAGCTTTTCTTTTTAAATAAATAAAAAAATATAAGTCCCCATGGCTGTTTCATCAATCACTGTTCCAGTTTAGGCCTAGGCCACAAATTAAACAGTTCCACAAACTTTTTTTCTTCTTTATATTTCCTGTATTTCACTGTTTTTCTTGGTTTATATATTTTTTTTTTGTAAAACTTTCAACAGCCCCCAGCTCAGCCGCCGGGAAACAAAAACATGGAAAACACTGACCTGAGGACAGGAGACTTATACCACAGAGATGTAGAGCGGGTAACGGGCGACTCCAGGCTCCAACATGGTCCTCAGGCCAGGCTAGCAGTGCAGAAGGTCGGCAATTCCCCGACGGCAGGCCGAGGGTGAAACGTCCTACTCAAGGACCCTGGACTGTAGGACAACACCACAGCACATTAAAAACAGTCCAGCCATCACAACACAAATATTATACATAACCCCTAATACATGACATGGCAAAACACAACAGGAACAGACAAAATTGTACAGGATTGGAGCACCCTAGAAAATAAAAGATAAATTTTTAGGCTATGACTAATTACGTTGGAAACTCAGATTTAAGACAAATTACAAATTAACAAATTATAAAAGAATTAATTACGTATATGGAACTAAAAAAAATGACAAACTGAATACTAGGCTATGGATACATGAGCAATAGGTTATAACATGAAAATCAAAGAGTACAGCTAGGCTAGGTTATTGGCAAAGAACAAAAAATATGGTAAATCGGTAACTACAACTGTAAAAAGGCTCAATAAACATTATACAGAATTACAATTGAAAATAAAGGCAGATATAAAAAGCATTAACGGTAAAAAGTAACATGGAAGCACATGGCTTTAACCTAGTCTGAGAAACATCTAGACAAAGAATACAAATTTAACAAAACCCTGAAAACACAACTAAGCCCGATTAATATTATTGAAACAAAGTATTTTCACCAAAAGGGTGATTAAATATTAGAAATTACAAAAGAACACTTACGTTTTGGGAACCTTTCAGCCGGCAACCATGACTTGACGAACGCTGCAAAGAACAAGTGAACAGACAGGCCAACTTGACCGAAGCTGCTGGAACACGGAACGAAACGGAACTGGGCCAACGGCTACCAAGTACACGAAACGCAGGGCATGAGCGATCTCAGGCAGCCCGGTAGACAACGACGAAAAAAAAACGTAATGTACCGGTCAAAGACCCGGTACAAAACCCAAACCTTTTTCAAGTGCTATAAACTAAATTATATCTACACAAACATGTTATAAAACTACGTTCTTAAACTAATAAACTTATCTACTTTAATAATTATCTACATTTTAACCTAGATCCTAGAATGGGGTACAACAAAATGAACTTCTACTAAATATAAAAAAATATTAACAGGGTTAAATTAATATAACCAATTAGGCCTTGTCAAGGTCACGATATCAACGAAAAATGTCAAAACACAATTAAAATTAATATTCAAATCAGACTGAAATAAGATTACATTAACTAATCATAAATATATGGTACCTGAAAAACACTATTAATTTAAAATAACATTCAACATGCACAAAAAATTATATATATGACTCGGAAGGACTGAGACTACTATTACTATTACATTTTAACCTGAAAAGACAACAATTATTAGGAATAAAACAATACAATAATCAAATATTACAAAAATGATGAAGTCTTACGACCCGCAGTGACGATGGCGTCTAGACGTCCCAGGCACGAAGTGAGGATGATACAATCCAAATGCAGTGTCTACGAAGTTCCCTCCAAGGTGATAAAACACGGGGACAAGACAAACATACACACTACACTTCACAACAACCATACACAGACTGACGAGGTCAGGGACGTACGCTCCGAGATCGCCAAAAATGCGGTGACTCAGGTACGGGGACGGAGACTCATGATTTACTGAAAGGTCCACAGTACCTAAACAAATATAAAGCTCAAAGAACACACACTCACGCCTACAGATGTTTAGTTTATTAGATTATTTGTATTTCAGACGTTGTAGGCAACAAAAAGTAAATCTAATAATTGTTTGCGTATGAAAATTTGTTTGTCTGCAATCATGTACTCTAACTACTACACTGAAACGTTTCACCCTATTACGTTCAGTGGTGTTGTTCATGAGTCTCCGTCCCCGTACCTGAGTCACCGCATTTTTGGCGATCTCGGAGCGTACGTCCCTGACCTCGTCAGTCTGTGTATGGTTGCTGTGAAGTGTAGTGTGTATGTTTGTCTTGTCCCCGTGTTTTATCACCTTGGAGGGAACTTCGTAGACACTGCATTTGGATTGTATCATCCTCACTTCGTGCCTGGGACGTCTAGACGCCATCGTCACTGCGGGTCGTAAGACTTCATCATTTTTGTAATATTTGATTATTGTATTGTTTTATTCCTAATAATTGTTGTCTTTTCAGGTTAAAATGTAATAGTAATAGTAGTCTCAGTCCTTCCGAGTCATATATATAATTTTTTGTGCATGTTGAATGTTATTTTAAATTAATAGTGTTTTTCAGGTACCATATATTTATGATTAGTTAATGTAATCTTATTTCAGTCTGATTTGAATATTAATTTTAATTGTGTTTTGACATTTTTCGTTGATATCGTGACCTTGACAAGGCCTAATTGGTTATATTAATTTAACCCTGTTAATATTTTTTTATATTTAGTAGAAGTTCATTTTGTTGTACCCCATTCTAGGATCTAGGTTAAAATGTAGATAATTATTAAAGTAGATAAGTTTATTAGTTTAAGAACGTAGTTTTATAACATGTTTGTGTAGATGTAATTTAGTTTTTAGCACTTGAAAAAGGTTTGGGTTTTACCAAATCGAAACGTCGTGATTGTTAATTTTCACGTAATGATGGCAAATGTCCAAGTACCTTTGTCTCCCTCATCTGATACTCCATCATTAACAAATTTCAAAAACAAAAACAAAGATGTCATTTTCTCTCCATTACTCTTGAGGACAGATTCCAGCAGCAATAGGCCGATAAGGGCAATTATCTCAGCATGATTTGTTGGCCTGTAATTACTTTTATTAGCTTCATGGTCAAGGTGTTGACGAACAGATAACAATTTTATACTGGTATTTGTCACAATTAGGGAAATAATTTCTTCGTCAAAAAACAAAGACAATACCTCCTCTTTACTGGTTGCATTTCCCAGAGCCAGAGCTGACCCATGATTCCTGGCAATCCACCCCTTACAATGTTTCTGGCTGGAGTCCTCACATTTCGTACTGGTGGATCACTTTTCCAAGTATTAGGAGGTCCGATTTGTTTTTTAGGCATTCTTTCAAGAAAAAAAGGTGGAATAGGTAGGTTTTCCCCAAGTGAATTTACAATATCTACCTGCCTACAATCTTCTTTCAACATGACGTTATCATTTTCACTATCGTCAGAACTAGTTCCTGAATTTTCTTCAACACGTTCATCAGATAAAACATAATCCGGATCGCGTTCGAGTCGTCTACAGGTTAATCTGTGTTGTTAAATAATATTTATTTAAACATATGTTGAAACCATATGTATAATAATTGTTATATAGTTTTGGGTTGATAGTTTTTGAGATAGAGATTAAAGGTGTGGTTATATTTGTTTGTGAGGACTTATTTTATTAATATAATTAAGATGCCTTGGTGTCAGGTGTAGAAGACAAAGAAGATATAACATTTCATCCATTACCTATAAATGCTCCCGAAAAACTGGATTGGGAAAATCCCAACTGGGAGAATTGGCTTAGACGCTGGGAAATATATAGAGTTGTTTTGAAGCTGAATGAAGCTCCAGAGATTTACCAAGTGAATACTTTGATTTATACTCTAGGAGACGAAACAGAAGACGTTCTGAAGTGGTATCACCTCTCCTCCAAAGAACTGGATAGCTATGATAATGTAATAGATTGTCTAAATGAGTATTTTAAAGGAAAAACAAACGTAGTATATGAACGTACAAGGTTTTTCCGGAAGGAACCAGTTGGAAGGAGAACCAGTTGAGAGATTTATTAAAGACTTGCATCATATGATTGTAAATTGCAAGTTTGGAAACCATACAGATGAGCTGGTGATGACTAAGATTATACAAGGGATCCAAGATACCAGACTATCGGAAGAAATGCAAAAACAAGATAATTTAATTCTGAGAGTGGTGGAAGGAAAGGTGAGACAAGGCTGAGACAGTGAAGAAACAGCAATCAATAGTTAGAAGTCATGTATCAGAATCTGTTATTGGGGTAGCAGGAGCCAAAAGACCATTAAGAAATCAATTAGAACATAAGCCCGATGAAAACAGAAAATGTTTGAATTGTGGTGTCATTTCCTCATATTAATTCTACATGTCCTGCTCTAAAAGTTAAATGCCGGAAATGTTTCAGAGTTGGTCATTTTGAAAAGATGTGTAAAAGCAAAATCAACTATGTTGCGAGTAATGAAAACACTGAATTCCACAATCAGAATGTAACGCAATTAGATGTAAAATCAGAAGCGTTTTTGAATAACACAAACTGTGTTCGATCTTAATCATGGGAAGTAGATTTACTTATAGGGAGTATTTTACTCAAGTTCTGTGTAGATAGTGGTGCAGATGTTACTATTATATCTGAAGCAACATATGAAAAATGCTTTAAAAAGAAATATCGTTTGGATAGTTGTAATTTAAAACTGTTTGGGCCTAGTAGGTCTCCAATACATGTACTTGGGAAATTCGGAGCTAGGTTGGTCTACTCTGAGGATAAGACTTGCTGGCAATATATTTATGTTATGTTGGGAGAACAAAAACCTTTATTAGGTAGGCCAGCTATTGAAGGATTGGGCCTAATTAAATGGGCGAATTCATTGAAAACCCATACTCATATAGTGAGTAAATATCCTGAGCTATTTGATGGAATTGGGCTGTTAAAAACTGATGCTTACTCAATTGGCCCAAAAGAAGGTATTACACCATATGCTATTGGGTGTCGTTATAGATTACGATCGAAAACTGAAAATGAACTGATCAAATTAGAAGAAAATGGCATAATTTCTAAAGTTGATAAGCCTACTGACTGGGTAGCTGGGATGGTAGTAGTCCCGAAAGCTAACGGGGATGTTCATATTTGCATAGACTACACACAGCTGAATAAAGCAATCAAAAGAGAAAGACTGATGCTGCCATCGGTGGATGATATACTGGGACAGCTGCAAGGCGCAGAATATTTTTCAAAACTAGATTGTCGGTCGGGTTACTATCAGATACCCTTAGATTCAGAATCGAAGCTGCTTACCACATTTATCACGCACATGGGCAGAGATTGCTTCAACAGAATGCCTATGGGTATAACGAGTTCACCTGAAGTATACCACCGGAAAATGTCAAAATTATTTCAAGGCCTGGAAGGGGTGTTAACATTGTTAGATGATTTTATTATTTATGGGAAGACTGTAGAGGAACACGACAGTAGATTGAATGCTGTTTTAAGCAAACAAATCACACGGGGTTACTTTCAATGAATCAAAGTGTATTTTCAGAACCCAAAGACTTAAGTTCTTGGGGCATATAATTTCAAACAGAGGGATCAGCCCAGATAATGATAAAATCCATGCTATATTGAACCTTGAGACCCCTAAAAACGTACCGGAGGTGCGCAGACTGTTAGGAATGTGTAACTATTACTCAAAATTTTTTCCTCAGTTAGCAACAGTTACAGAACCTATACGTGATCTGCTACGGAAACAAAATACCTGGATCTGGGAAACCCAACAAGAAAAAAGTTTTCAAAGTATAAAGAAAATAATGACTCAACCTCCTTTACTAGCGTTCTTTGAAACAAACAGAAAGACCAGAGTAGCTGCTGATGCATCACTTTCTGGATTAAGGGCATTTCTAGATCAGCAAAATGACAGTGGGGTTTGGAAACCAGTACAGTATGCATCCCGTAGTTTGTCAGACACTGAGAAGAGATATTCCAATATTGAGAGAATAACACTAGCGATTGTGTGGGCGTGTGAACGGTTTCAAGAGTTTTTAATAGGTGGAGAAGTGATTATTCAGACGGATCACAAACCACTTTTGACACTTCTAGGACCCTTAAGTGAATTGACGTCAAGGATACAGAAATTTAGAATGCGGCTTATGAGATTTCAGTATATAATGGAGTATGTTCCAGGTAAAGCATTCTACACACCAGGTACTCTTTCAAGAAGTCGTTTGCAAAATGGTCATAAGGAATGAAGAGAAGAAGAGGATGTGGAAATCTTTGTAAGGTGTGTAGGACAACCAAATGTTTCAGACAGGCGAATGGAAGAAGTAAAAATAGCCCAAGATGGTGATGAAGAAATCCAAATGGTAAAGGAGTATGTAATGAAAGGTTGGCCGACAAAAATACCTACAATGTGTGTTCAGTAAAGTCGGTTTAAGAATGGATTTTGGATAAATAATGGGGTTTTGATGTATGATCATAGAGTCGTCATTCCCTTCAAATTACGTAATGAAATTTTAGAGAAAATACATGAAGGACATAGTGGTCAAAAGAAGTCATTGTGGAGAGCTAAGGGCACGGTATGGTGGCCTGGTATAAATCAAGATGTAAGTTCAAAGTGCAGAGCTTGCATAGAACAGAGAACACAACCACCGGAACCCCTGATGCCTACTCCGGTTCCTCAGAGACCTTGGCAAGTACTGGTTCTTGATTAGTGAAAGGTTAATGGATCCTGGTATCTGGTTGTAGGAGATTCTTTTTCTAGATATATTGATATACAAAACATGAAGTGTGATTTAAAATCAAATACAGCCATAAAATATCTAAAAATATTATTTGCATTGTTTGGCATTCCCGATGTTGTACGATGTGACAGTTTCGAAATGAAGGAGTTCGCTAAAGCTTGGGGATTTCACATAGTACCTAGTAGTGCAAAGTATCCCCAAAGTAATGGGTTTGCGGAGGCTATTGTGAAAATAGAAAAAAGAATAATCTTAAAAGAGATGTGGACTTTGGTTTACTTGCTTACCGTACTACTAAAACAGAGCTGGGATACAGCCCTTGTGAATTGTTGATGGGGCGACAAATTAGGGGAACTTTACTAATACATCTAATAAACTTAGAACCGAAATGGCCTGACCCGTAGGAGTTCAAAAAGAATGACGAGCGAAGAAAGAACAGGTGTAAAAAAAATTAGGATTTAAGACATAAAACCAAAGACTTGCCGGAACTTCAAGAGGGAGACATTGTATGGGTGAAAGATAGAGGAGAGTATGGAAAAATTGTTCGGAAAATAAAAGGAGCGCCATGTCGCTATGAGATAAGAATGGGGAATGGTGGAGTAGTTGACCGAAATAGATGCATGCTGATTATTACTTAAAAAATTGAACTTGTTTGAAAAAGAAGGAGAGATGTGTTGTTAATTAATATTTATTTAAACATATGTTGAAACCATATGTATAATAATTGTTATATTGTTTTGGGTTGAGAGTTTTTGAGATAGAGATTAAAGGTGTGGTTATATTTTTTTGTGAGGACTTATTTTATTAATATAATTAAGATGCCTAGGCGGCATCAATCCAGAATCACTGTCAGTTTCATTTCCTTCGCCCTCAGAGTTCAACATTCCACGAACCCTGTCACTAAAATCTGGATCATTTACTCTTAGAGATTGGCTACAACTTGGTCGATTCATATTTACACTAAAAGTAACTAGTATGAATGAAAATATACGCTAAATACACTACTTCTACACTATTACTGTATACACACACAAAACAAGTACTTATCTGTAACACACGGTAAACTCGATAAATGACGGTAACCGTAACATACGGTAAATCTGACCGGCTGTAATTTGAGAAGCATGTGCGATAGGGTAGAAGCTGTCAGCAGAACTAACCGGTTTCGTGGCAGGTGTTAGGGAGGGAGAGGGGAGGAAGGTACCTCGTGCCGCAAACTCCGTGGTCAAGCAGTGTTGCCAATATAAGGCCGCGAAAATACCAATTGGTTAATTTGACCGACATTACTGTATAAGTGTTAACAAATTCTCTATACAGAGGTAAACTTTCAGAAGATAGAAAATTCGTTATATTGATTACTTGGAATGATTTATTCATATTATAGAGGTACATTTACTGTTAAGTATAGCTAGTTTAGGGGGATTTTCAAATGTTCGTTACATCAAGAAATTTGTTAAATTGAAGTTTGTTATAACGCGGTTCTACTGTAAACTGATTTTTAAGTTTTTCATAAATATTTGGATTTTTTGCACTAAATTTAGAAGTTTTAAAATAAACAAACATGGCAAAGTTAGTAATTGTGATTTCTGAAATATTGGACGATTATTTTCTGTAAATGTTGCTCCGGTCATTGCTCTTATTACAGATGTTTGTGCTATAAAAACCCATTCAAAGTTGGGAGATGGTCCTCATGTTACAATTTCATACTTAAGAATTGATTGAACATACGCAAAATATACAGTTTTGCATGTTGTAATAGAAACTGATTGAACATTAATCTTGATTGCAAATCGCAGAGAGCATAGTTTGTTTACTAGATAATCAATATGGCATTTCTAATTTAAATTTTTATCAATTTAAACACTTAAAAATTTATTAGAATCCACTAAATTATACTACGATTGTTTATTACATTATTGGAGTTTCATATTAAAAAGGTTTTTTCTGTAATAAGAACATTTGTACCATCTGCAAACAAAATAAAAAGTTTTAGTGAACATATTGATAAATGAATACCAAATCTCGTTGGCCTTATTTCATGTCTGTGAAGGTATGTTGCAACTTTATTTATATTGTAAATATAGTTTATCATTATTGTGTTTCATGAAATAGATTAAACTATTCACTTTATGACTGAAATACAACTGTTACCATCATTTTTGCAAGCGGATACAGATTTCATATCATTTAATTGTTTAAAGCAGGATATGGAGGTGTGTAATCTGATTTAGTCTGAAATGAATTGATTGCAGACTTGTAGATATTTATCTGTTGTAGCTGGCTTTCTAGTATTGTGAATGTAGGTCACGTTTCAAACAGAACTAGTGGTTATTTTATAGAATAAACATCAAAGGTATGTACAAAGGAGGGGTAAGGGGTTAAGCTATATTTTAAAAATATTATAGGAAGCATTTTTAAGAATAAAGATGCCATATCCTCACACTAAATTATTTTTAATAGATTTTTTTTATAATCCTTATATATTTGTCATGTTGTATTGTTTTCAACTTTCCAAGCTTGAGGATACTTTATTAAGAGTAGCCAAAAGAATAATAACAATTAACAGAAAGTCGTTCAGGAAAAATATGTTATTTCCAGTTAGGAATTTCCAGTCCTAAATTTCCAGTTAGGAGCCTCCTTTTCCTCAAAAGGGTGAAGATTCAGCAACTGAATAAAAATATTTTTATTTCAATATTATTGCATTTTTGTAAAATTTCAAATCAGGTACCATTCTGCCTGTCTGGACCATATTGTTTAACATAATGTCTTTTTACGATTGATCATGATCCGTAAACATTTTCTGATTTGGAAATGCCATGTTTGCAAAGTTTTCGAACAGAATTTTATTTCTGTTCTCCAATCTAATACTTCACGGTCTGAAAGCTTAACCACAGTTACTTGGATGAAAAATTTCAAAATACTCTTCGGGTTGGACAATACTAGTTTTCTTGCGAACAGATTAAGCTCGACAGCATAGACATGACAGGGAGCCTGAAGTCCTAACCACTTCTGTCCCATAAGCAGCAGCAATGAGTTTTTGTTTTGCTGCCACAGCCATCTGCAACTAGTCTTTCTGTTTCTATCTCTTTAGAAAAATTTGTATGATTAGTCTAAGGTAAACTGCTGATGAAATTTCACAAGAATCTTTGGGACGTACAAGCTCAGACCATGTATAGGCAAACCCATTTTCTTTCATAAGTTTTGTTTTAGAAGTTTCATTAACGATAGTGAAGTTGTAAATATAAATCTGCCGAGAATAGTAAGTAGCCTGGTCTGGAATCTTTCGAAGTGGCATATTCTTCTGACAATCAAAACAAATTTTACCACTGATATTGTCATCTCTTAAAATATTAAAAAAGCTTTTAGCTTTTAGTTTGTGACAATGGAATTCTGCTACTAATTTGAATTTTCTCCGTCATCATTAATGTCACTCCACCATCATATACGTTCACGTAGTATAAGACATGTTGAACAAACATCAGTAGTAGGTATTCCAAAACCTAGAGAAATGTTGTGAAGCATTTTCTCACAAAGATTTTTACGGTTGTCATAATCATCTACAATTAATTTGTGAGCCATCATCATTTTATATGGATGAAATTTCAAATCTAACTTAAAAATCCTCCTTATACTACAGTCTGATATTCTTAAAGCAACAGCATGCCTCCTTGCTGTTCATCTTGGCAACTGCTCAATTACTACTCTCTCCTGATGTACATTTTCTGGTTTTCTTACAGATCTATGTCCATTTTTTTGCTTCTTAGAGTGTTACCAGTATCTTCCATGAAGGTATTGTGTTTGCATCAGGGACATTGTTATTATGTAGAATAGCAAATCGTCATATAAAAGTGTGTTCACCGCAATCTCGAGTCGTTGTTTTCATAATAAGCCAGCACAGCAAATTCTCAATGTGATCAGAAAAGTTAATCAGAAAAGCCTTGCTGTCAGGCCAATATAGTACCACAACTAAACCATAACTTTCCCATCCAAAGGATGCCCTCCCTTGGCTTGTAATTGTTCCTGTAATTTCAGAGGGCAAGATTCAAAGTAGTAAAGCTTTAACTACTTTGAATGAAGCAAACTAGTTGTCAAAGTATGCTGTAAAATTCTGGTTCTTTGTATTGATTACCTTTCACGCAAATATGACTATAATTTGTTTTCTTTCAAAAGGTTGCATAATTGTCTTACATGATCGGTTCTAATTAAAAATTACTATAAAAATAATGCTGATATACCTCCAATCAGGTTACAGAATCAACATTAATCAATTAGTGAAAAGTTACTGTATGCACTTGCTGGAACGGTGCTGGATTTTTATAATTGGTAATTGAAAATACAGATCATTGTTTTTTTTTTATTCTAAATTCTAAAATACAATTTTCTGCAATTTTACAAGTTACAACCAACTGTCTCATAAAAGCTACAAAACAAAGTTGTAGGGATTTTATTTTCCCATGTGGCTTTAAAGAAAACTCATTCAGCACATTGTTGTGATTGAAATCTCACGATGGACATTGAGCTAAGCCAATCCATTTTATCATGTCTCATTTGTTGTGTTTTTGAGGTAGGATTTTAATTTCCTTAACATCAAAAAAGGCCTTTCACTTGTAGCAGTTGTAACTGGCAGTGTAACAAATATTCTCAGTAATTTGTAAACTGCTAGAAAAATAGTTTTTTCACACATACCTAGCGCTTCAATAGCACTCTTTGGGTATTTTTTCTGTTGTTTGATGTATCTGTACCATACTGAAATCTCATCTAATGCAGCATTCTCCATACAACCAACATATGTAGTATACTTTTCAACAAGTTGTTTCACTTCCTTGTCATCAACTTCAGATAATGAAAATTTTTCTTCTGATGGCAAGAGGCATTGAAAAAGATTTTAAAATGCCTTTGTAGTCAATGAATTGCGATGTTAGCTGTTGTATGAATCCATTCAAGAATGGAATGAATACGGCTGTACTGAAATAATATTCTGGGTTTCTTGTTTCAACATTGCACCTTTGAGTTTGTATACCTGCTAATCGTTGAATGCGTACTTCACTTTCAGCCTTTGCTTGTACTTGCTCATATATTTTCTTTAACTTGTTTTATGTATTTTATCTCAGTGTAAAAAGTCTCACTTCAGTTGCAGTAGTGTATTCCATTGCAATTGCCAAGTCCAAATGTTCCAACTGCAAAAATTTGCTCAAGTGATGCTAAATATTGTTTTTACAATATGAACTGAGACAATAAATCTTGGCCTCTTAGTTAAGCTTAGCTTTAGGTTAGCATTAGATGCAGATTCACGATCAGGCCATTGGGAGATTTTAAAAATACTGTCAATTACTGTATGATAGAACTCCGTAAAAACAGAAGTGAGTCATGCCGCTCAACCCATCTTGAAGGACATACATACAGCATTTAGCCTTGCCTTGAAAAATGTTTAACCTTTTGGATGGATGATACGTGGAAGTTGTAAACTCTATTGATAATACCCAAACAGTTGTTGGTGGTTTTGATAATACGTGCATTTGACACGGCTAAATTCAGAATGTGAGAACTAAGGTGCATATACAAAGCTGAAGGATATGATTTTCTGGCAACAGCTTGAACATTGTTAAAATCCCCACTCATACTTCAACTGAATCACATATTTTAGAACAAGAACAGGTAGGGACTGTGACAGCATTTGCGTCGTCAGTTTCTGTTTGATATTGAATCTGAAATATTCACAAAGAACTATCAGTGACATTTGTAAGCTATCTACTAAAGTGAATAATGTGAGCTGTGATGCTGTAGTACCTTAAAATGGTAACATTTCAGATTATAAAATCTGTAAACTTGGAAAAGAAAGTATATATAGCAGTACAACAGGTTGAACTAGCATATCAGTTGACTAATCTAGAAAAATACATACCTCTTAAAGTCAGTGTTAACTTTATTCAATTCACTTTCAAAAAATAACAATAATGAGCCTGCAAACTTTATTAACTTTTGAAAAAATAAACTGCCTATATTTATAGCACGTTTAAGATTCCGATGCATTTTTCAAAAATGTTATATAATGTTGATGGTATACAATCAGGTTATCAGTTCTTATTGAGAATCAGACTTGTAACAGTGTCTGCAACTGTCAGCATAATAAACTTATGTTTAGCTCAGGTGTGGCAACCGTTAACTACTCATGTACAAAGTAAATGGATTAACAAATTATTATAAACTTAGTAATCATTCTAACAACTTACTAGTTAACTTGGTGATTCGCCCTTTTTACTTTAACTTAAGGTAATAGCTAATATAATAGTTATTATTTGATATACAGTAAAATTATTCCTAATTCAATTTATGTAACCATACCACAGTACATAATAATTTTATAAGATGTGATTATGGTGCAATATTAAGCTAATTATGTAGAAAAACTTCATGGGATGATATTTTTAATTGAGGGGAAAAAAGGGAAAACCTGGTATTTAGAGGGAAAACTGCGTGAGCTAAAGTGTGAATTCTGCTTGGCACAGTAGATACATGACTGATGAGAAGGCGCGCCACTACAAGTACCATACTAGCCCATTCCTGCTCAAGACATAAGAGAAGCCGGAGCAAGATGACGACACTAGCAGAAAATGGTTTTTATAAATTAATGATTTAGATTAGTGCATTTTAAATTGTGCTTATAGTGCACAATTTAAAATTTGTCGCCCCATGCATGGAGCAACATGACTTCTGCCATGAGCAAGATCACATTCCTTAGGTAATGTAAATTAATTAGGTCCAACTGAAGAACATTTAAAAATATTTAATAGATAAGAAATAAAGTACGTAAATATTACTATAAAATCAAGTTTGAAGCATATTTATGATAACTTCTCAAACTATTTTAACTGCGGTTTCATGTATGCCTACATGTTAACAGTACAGTAGAACCTCACTAACTCGACGCAATTGGAACCCAGACATTGTCGAGTTATCCAGAACTTAGTCATTTTGGGTGTTTTACATCAATTTAATAATTAATAACATACTGAAATACAAAGCAAGCTTCATTACTACTAGTATTTTTTTTATACATAATAATTTTGTGTAGTTAGGTAAAACCAACAGTAATTTAGAAAATTTAAATTTTAGCAATTCAGATAACTCTCCATAAATTCTGTATTGTATTTAGTAAAGAAATACAGTACATAAGTTTAGTTAAAAGTTTTTAACTTAAAAATAAAAAGGTTTACTTGAAAAAATGTGTTATCGAAAGTGTTTTTTCCTTCTTAACTCTGCGTCTAGCTGCAGCATCACGAAGTCTCCGTAGAAATAAAATGTCCATTGCTGACGATCCATGTTGTTGCAAGTAGTGTATGGCTCCTTCTAGCATTTAACCCCATCACTGTGACTCATCTTCTCTTCCTGTGATTGCTGTCGTCATCTACTGAGGCTCTTCATAGCAGAAACAATTTCTTCTTCTCCCAGTGGTTCACTGACTACATCTTGCACCATCCAATCACTGTCGTTGTCATCTATGGCTTCTTTACATCCTGAAATTTTCTTCGTGAGGGTCACCAAATCAGAGGTTTCATTTCCTCTTCCTGTTCAGGAAAATCATTTCCCAAATAGTTCAGCAGATTCCTCCACGACCAAACAAGTGTTATGGATTGCAATTCATCCCATAATTTGCTGATCCAACTAATAACATCTAGTAGATCAATTTAAAAAAATTTTGTTGCCAAATCATCTTCCTCTGTAGACAAAACAATGAGGGAGGAAAGAAGCTTGCGCTTGTATCTTTTCTTTAACGCCTTGATCCATTGGCTGTATAAGGGAAGTTACATTCGGTAGAAGATACATAGCTTTTATATCTCCATCACGTGAGTGTCTGAATGAGTTGATGCATTGTCTAGAATTAAAACTGCAGTTCTTGGAAGATTCTTGGATTTTATAAATAGTTCAACTTGAGGAATAAACTGTTGATAAATCCATTCTTTTCATATAGATTCGTTCATCCATGCATTAAGTTGGTTTCTGTGCCAGACTGCGAATCAAAACTATCTTTTGCATCATATTTCACATGTTTGAAAGCCCTTTGTTTTTTTGCTTTGGCAATCATAGCTAACTTTATCTTATGTTCTCCAGTTGCATTGGAAAATGCAAGAATTGTGACCTTATATTTGCCCTTTTTGTAACCTGGTACAGGTTTTTCATTTTTTTAAATCAAAGTTTTAGATGGGAGCATACTAAAACTTAGGTCAGTTTCGTCACAGTTATATATCTGATCCCCACTATGCCCTTCTTTTTCAATGAGGTGTTGGAAGCTAAGCTCTTCTTTAAGGTTGTAACCTTTCGTGGAGAACTAAAAAGAGGCTCTAATAGTACTCTGTTAAGATTTGTTACGCAACCACCTTTTTTGGCTGGTGCTATGTCCAACATAAGAAAGGGCATGTCATCATCGAGGGATTCTTTGTAGAATATCTTAAAAGGTTCTTCCTTGACATACCTTAGCCAATGTATATTAAACCAAGAAACTTTATCATTCTGTTCATTCTTTTTCCTTCTTATTATGGATTGCTCCAATGAACTTGTAGAACCACTTGTAAAAAACCATAACTTATACCACATACACTTTCTTTGTTTTTGATTTTAGAATTACATTATACTAATCCTCAGGAACATAGGTGGGTTTCTCTTGGGCAAAACACTCTACCACACCAAAGTCTGCATCATTAGGGAGGAAAGAGTGGCCGCTGACCATAAATTTGTGGTCAACAGTCTTTATTGTGCTTTCTGCACTTTGTATGTGGTGATTCTGACCACCTCAACTATTACTGAACATAACAAAATGTTCAATTGGAGTTCGCCGAAGATCTGTTTCTCAATGTTCAATAACACATGAAGCAATTTCTTGGAAGCCTCTTGAAGCTGTAGTTTCATTCCAGACGTACATAAATCCAGAATTTGTGGATAGATCATGGCAACCTGGATCATATACATCATATTCCTTCTGTAGTATGCTGTTGAACAAGTTAGAATCGGAAACGGCAGATCAAAGGAAAGTGCGTACATTGTAGGATTTGATTCGCACTTCCTCCTTAGTATCTTTTATTTGTTGGCTATCAAGATCTGCTTTACGCAACACTCACTCTTTCTAAATACAGACTACCAAAACTCCTAGTAGTACACGAAAAAGAAGGTATTTACTCTGGCCACATTACTTATCATAGTGGTCAGTTAATTTCCAAACATTTATATTGTTTTTGTTGTTTGTGTCATAATTAACTGAAAATAAATTCATTTATTCAAAAGTGAAATAAGTCAGACTTAAATTTTTTCGCTGCCATGCGTATTAGGAATAGTCAGTGGGTTGACTTAATTCGCTTGTCCTCGAAACAGAATGAAGGTTAAGGAATCTGCAACAGTGTTTAGCTCAATATTAAAAAAAAAACAAAAAAAAATTACTTAAGCCACATTTCCTTTCAGAGGCTTGTTTGTAATTGAAGTCCCGGTTTGTTTATAACAACCAGAAATATTTTCCAGTGTTTAATCTCACTTTCCAACCTAATGTTGTAAACTGTTTTAAAGATTCATAATTTGTTCTATATACCACATTAGGTGGTATATAGAACACATTAGGTGTATTTTTAATTTAATTCAGTGTCCAATTTATCTTATGTAGTATTTTCATAAGTTATTGTTTTTTACTTTTATATAGAGGGGGGAGCGGATAATATGATAAGAGATTGCTTTAAAAACTATTAATGAAATTGCAAAGTTACATTTTTGTTTCTTCTTCAGCTATGAACTCTCTCCAGTTCAAATATTTTGCCTTTTGTGTTCTGATAACTTGGCAGCAAATATATTGTGAAGATGAAGAAGATGATGACATTAAAGGCCCTATGATGAAAGTGAAACCAGATGGTCAATTGTTTACAACTGTAAGTAAAATTAATTATTATTTTTTAAGTTTATTTGGATTTAAAAAATATATATTTTAACAGTTTTTATTTTATTCCTATGTACAATTTAATAAGCAATATATTTTTGTGTACTGCCTCAAAAGCAAACATTTACTTGAGTGGATTTTATTAAGTTAGTCATTTGGAAATCAAGATCCAACAATTAACTATATTTAGAAGTACCAATTAACTATAATTTGACTTAAGTTCATTTTGACAGGTAAACAGAGTTATACAACTAATATAGTACATCATTATCACGAACTAATAGAGGCTGAAGGTTGTCCACTATAATGAGATTCCCTTTTTACAGGGTGAAATTCAAATGTTACAAACAAAAATGAAAGCACTGTACAATCATATATGTTATGATTATAAGGTATTTCTCATATGTAAAATTGGAGAAAAATTGCTATGGATAGACTGTTTTCTTCAATAAAAGTAGACTACGGTTAGACGTGTTTTGTCAATATGTATCTTACCAATTGAGAACACTTCCTGCCAGAAGCTTTGCAATCTTGCAATAGAGATTCCAAAGCCTTATAACAAAAGAAAATACTTGCCACTAATTTTACCAGTTACTTCGGAAGTACATCTTCACATCCATCAGATGAACAGCCTCAGCATTTTGAACTCAGGCCTACTGATGGTTGATGATATGATATAGATAAATTTCAGTAGCTTCTCAGACAGAGAAGACTTGAGTTTAAGCTTATATAAAATAAAGTTTTTTTTTCAGAAAACTGTGTAAATTAGAATATCATAATAAAGCATGATGAATCTTTTATTTGCCTTGGAACATTTTTCATAATAGTTTGTATGGTTAAAGATTTGTTGTTGCTACTCCAAAAATTAATTACTTGCACACAATTGCATAGTTATTTTATTTTCAATCTTACAGATGTAATAAGAAGTGTGTCTTTCGAACTTCTAAATTTCTGCATTTATCAAATTATATAACAATCAACTAGTAAAAGTCCTGTTGTGATTCACACGAGATGATTGGTTGGAGAACTTCTGATAGTATTAGAGATTGAACTGAATTATTGAGCATTTTTAGTGAAGAATATTTTTGTAATTTGCTTCTGTTGAAATTTAAAGTAGGGAATTGTCACATCTAAATTATAATTTCAACTATGTAAGTCACAATGAAGGCTGGATAAGAATGACAGTAATGAAATAACCTGTTTAAATAAACAATTCTACTGTGTCGTTAATGAGAAAGGTTGTTCAGAGTTGATCAGTAACTGTTTATTTAACCCCTCACCCGTCCACCCACCCATACACGCACAGTGGAGATGACCTACCCACCCACCCATACACGTATAACGCAGCCGATCTTTTGATTATTAAATTATATATTACTTACGATAGTCTGCTGCCACCACCATGGTAATTAAGGCACCGGGACCTTGGAGTGAATAAAAATGTAACTCTTCATTACTAATTCACTGTTTTATTCATGAATCCAAATAATTAAATATTACTAAACAACATCACTCATCATGATCCATTTAACTCAAACAACTTAAAAGCCAAATACAACAAAACATATTACATAGCAAGTACTCCCGCACTGTTAGTCTCCCGACCCAGACCTCAGCTTAGACTCAACTGTCTACCTTCCTTGACTATCACTCCAGGAATGCTGACGCTGCTGCCTCAGCATTCTCTGACCTACTTCAGACCACTACACCTCTAACTTTATAACTGAGTTATATTATATAAAAATATTCAATTATAAAACTAAAATACTAATATAAACTATAAAATATAATAGATAAATTGTATATTATGGGAGGGTGAACGTTACATCACTCTTTCCCACGGAAAAGATATGTCATCCATCAATATTTATGGCATATCTTTAAGTACGGTTCCCAAATACTTATCCGGTGACAAAATAACAATAGCATACCTTCTTTAACATTAAGATCGTAAAACAAAATAAATTGATAATAGTCAAGAAAAGATGGCTTACAAAATTAAATCTGTCTTAATTCTAACATAGGTCTACATAAATAACATTAAGAAAAATAACAATGTTAAAATAATGGCTTAGGTAATGTTATCGACATTTTATGACGGTTCTGAAGATTTTATCAAAACCTGAAGTCTTAAATTATATCAACCCAAAACATATTGTCAAAATCCAAAACAATAATACCAACATGAAAATTTTAAATAATACTATATAATATCAACTCTTAACAACATACAGATAGTTTATTAGACAATATTTTGTAGAACTAACAAAGTAACAATAATAATAACCAGTTAAAGATGTTAACCATATAATGCTTTAAAATTCACAAATACATATACAAAGTTATAAATAAAATATAATGACAATAAGAGAGATAATCAAAAATATAACCACACAGCACATCACAGAGTTCCACAATTGAATTCCACCTAGATCTCCATATAATCACTTAAATGTCTTAACAAAGGTTAAATTGCTACCATACAATCAGTTTGAGTCTGATGATTGGAATCTGGTAAAGGAGGCCTCTTGGCTTCAGCAAGGGAAGATCCTTCATTGGCTCTAACTGTCAGGCCTGTACTCTGTGTGTGTGGAGGGGTATCTCCGGTACAACAACTTCTTTTCCTATGATATATAAAAACTCCAAGCAGTATAAAAATTAAACAAACACTTTAAGGTAAAACTATAAATAATATTGAGTTAAACTTATAACGATACAACAAGTCTTCATCAAACTGTTCGTCTAAGGCGTTTAAAGGCTGTTCTAGCGTTATCTCATCTCTATCATCATCCAGATTACTTTTAATACTATCAAGGGTTTCAAAAGTCAATTTTTTATTTGTTAACAAAAGCTTAGATTCATTAAGTGTTATCAATCTTAGGCTTTTCATTATTCAATACATTCATTATTCATACTAAGTAGATTAACTTATCATTCCCCACGACATCATGATCATCTTTAAATACACCATTCATAATTAGTTGCATATACACATATTTATTAGTTTATTTATTTATATATTTATCATGTAAATAAGTTGTTATTGTACACATTTATGCATCTCTTGATTACTGTAGGAACGGAAGATAACAAAACACTATGATTCAACTAATTCAGATAGGCACTCAGACATTAGAATTTCATTATTTGGTCAAGTTAAATTGTTCATTCAGTCTTCCTTCCACACTCATTCAGCAGCATTCGCTCATATTCTCACACTAGTCATACAACACAGTCAGGCTTGTCATTCGCCTCTGAGTGACTACTGTCCAGAAGATTTAACATAAATATTTTTTCTCTTGCTCTCCTTACAATCAAACAAAGTAGAATATGGATATCTCAAAATCCACTTTTCCTTATTTATTCATGCTTCCTTAGTTTTCAGAGTTCAAAGTCATTAAACCTCACTGGAATTCTTCTTTCTCTGCTGGTCTAGAGCTCTCTGAATAATTCTGAAGTTGTTGACTTTCCACTATTGGGATTTCATCTTGTTCAGTTTCTCCTTCAGGCTCGAATCCAATAATTTCCTTGACTTCTAAAGGTCTTCATCATTTACCTTGTTTTCATTATTATCACAGTTGGTTTTTGAGCTCACTACTGGCTTGATTCTGTTCACATGGACTGTGACGTCTCTGCCTCTTATTTTTAACACTACATTTAAGCTTGATTTTATTTTGACAATCTTGTAAGGGCCTTTCCAAAGCCTAGATAACTTCTTCACTCTTCCTTTTCTGATTTGTGGAACATGTAGATAAACCAGTTGTCCCACTTGATATGCTCTTAATTCTGATTTCTTATTGTAATGTTTCTTTTGTAGTCTTTTAGCATTTTCCTGACAGTTTTGGGATATATCTCTAACCTTCTTTAATCTGAATCTTAGATCCTCAACATAATCTATGTATACGTCAGTATTATCTGTGATTGTGAGGTCAGCTTCCATGGGTGTCCTCATTTCTTTTCCATATACCATCTCATATGGAGAGAACCCTGTGGAATTATGCACCTGTGAGTTGTAAGCCATGTTAACTAGGGGAAGATATTCGTCCCAGTCTATCTGACTTTATTGACGAAATGGCTGAGCATTTTCGGAATAGTTCGATGTACTCTTTCCGTACTACCATTACTCATAGGATGATAGGCAGTTGTTTGAATCTTTTTGATTTTTAATAATTTGCACATATGCTGAATAAGGTCAGAGGTGAAGTTTTTACCTTGATCAGTTAATAACTCAAAAGGAATTCCGAACTTTGTTATAACCCTTTGAACAAAAGCACAAGCTATAGTTTCTGCTGTGTGATCCGGCAGTGGTATAAATTCTCCGAATCTAGTGAAATGATCTATTACTATTAGGATGTATCTATTTTTTGAAAAGGACAACGGTAATGGTCCAACAATTATCACATGATACTCTATATCCAAATTCTGCATTCTCCTGAAATTCTCCCAAAGGGGCTCTCTTCTTGCCATAGTCAATTCTTCTGTTGCATGAGTCACATGAGCGAATGAATGAGGTTACATCTGTTTTCATCTTAGGCCAATAAAACTTTTCTTGTATTCTCACAAGGGTCTTCTTAACCCTAGATCCATAATCATATATTTTTGTAATGTAGTTCATAAGCATTCGTCTGTCAGACTACCTTTGGGGGGAAAATAAAAAAAAAAAGATTTTATGTTGAATGCTTTATTTTTACAATATTAACTTTTAGTACATGTTTATAAGTTCCTATAAACGTGGTTTTAAACAGTGATTTATGGTTAAGTACAGTCTGTACACATTTTTGCTTGATGTTCAAGGCAATAAAAACGTTTACAGACAAAACATGAAAATCTTGTCATTCTCCTTTTTTTTGATGGACAAAAGGCACATATCTTCCTTCCAGGAGTTCCTTGAGGGTCATGGTCGTCAGCTGGTACGTCATCACCGAGTACTTCTGAGATTTTCCTCTTTAGGTGTTTTTGCAAAGTTGGTATCTGAATTCTAGCTTGAATATGCGGTTTTGTAAGACCATCACACACTTCCTTCGCAAAGTCTCTTCGGGAGAGTGATTTTTTCTTCTCCTTTACCATGTTATGCACATAAATGACATACAAGTTTATTAGAGTGCTGTTGATCATTCCGTAGAATATACAAAGTGGCCATCTTTGTGTCTTACGGCTGCAAGACATGTTGCTTGACATTTGGTCAAATGCGTCCACAGCTCCCTTTGTTGAGTTATAAAACAAAACAATATCAGCCTTTCCAGTAGTCTCTGAAACTGTTCCTTTTTCATGGGTAGTTGAAAGTAAATAAACCGTCTTATTTTGTTTAGCTTTGTAGGCAACCAGAACAAGTTCTGTGTCGTAACAAAACATAACGGAATTTAAATTTTTTGACTTAATATCTATTAATTCAGGAGGAATTTCTTTTTTTGTCCCCACATAGAGTACCGACAACTGTTAACTTATGAGTGCTAAGCATATCTTTGGCTAACGGGACGGAAGTGAACCAGTTATCCATAGTCACGTTTCTGTTTGTCCCATGGATGGTTTTTGTGAGTTCTTTAGTAAAATAAGCTCCCAGTGGTAGCCCAGAAGTATTAGTATTCTTTCCTAAGTATGGTGAAGCATCTATCATGTATTTGGTTTTGACGTCACACAGCATTACTATTTTAATTCCATATTTGTTGGGTTTTGAGGGCAAATACATGCGAAATGGACAGCGTCCTCTAAATCCTAGGAGCTGTTCATCAATGGTTGTATACGAGCCAGGGCAGTAGTTACCCCTGCATGCCTCAATGAAATTTTCCCAAATATCCCTAATTGGAGCAAATTTGTCGTTCATTCTACGAGCAGGACGACTGGCTTTATCGTCAAATCGTAGGGAGTTCAATAAAAAACCAAACCTGTCCTTACTCATAACAGAAACATAGCGGGTTCCACTAAAAGTGGAGTCAAATAATTCCAGGGATGTTAAATGATTATCCTTCATTGCTGCTGAAAGGACTAAGAGCCCTAGTAAAGCATCAATTTCAACTGAGTTAGTTGGTTGGATGGTTGCCGATTTGCCACAGAATAGTTTTGCCTTTTTCTGTTGATTTCATCATTTGTGTACTTGACTATGTCATCAATAATACTTGGTGAGATAAATAATTTAAAGCAGTCTACAGGATTTACTTTATTGATAGCATTATTTATTGGTTTTTGGCGGTAATGAATTATGTTCCTTCTTTGAGGTCTATTGGTTCTACTTTTTGGTAAAGATGACCATTTATGTTCGTTTTTCCCTCTTAAATTTCTTTTCTTTGGCAAAACAATATTTTTGTGATTCACTAAAGAAGACAAATAGACATTATTACTATCAGAGGTAGTACAAAGACGAGTATCTTGTTCTATTACAAGATCATTACCTTCTTCAAAGTCTATTTCGACGTCTAGTAAGGAGGACTCGTTTGAAGAATTATCATCTGTCGAGGGACAATAGTTTGGGTCATATTCATCTGTACTATCAGTATTCATTGTCATAATAGTTAATGTTTCACAATTCTCTGCACCACTACTTTCTAAGCTTAACATAGGTTCATTTGCCACTTCATTTTGTGGGACAATAAAACTAGCGTTACTGGTACTGGTATGTGGCAAACTTTCGTCTAGGCAAGTTGAAAGAGAAGGCCTATTAGGTAAACTTACATTATCTTCTTGTTGATTTCTCGACAACTGCTACTTCCTCTTCCTGGTCACTATCCCAAGGCTGTCTTACCGAAACCAAGACTTGATCTAGATCCAATGGATAGTAGTCGGGATCTTCATCAGTGTCATCAGCAGAAGTTGGGTATTCCGACTCTACTTCTTCATTATCCTCAATCTCACTAACATCTTCTTCTTCAAACGTATTACTGAAGTGGTGTCTGCTTCAGAAATGCCTTGCTCCAGTTCGCGTAACACAGTTTCAATGTCTTCATTACCTTTCAGAAACTCACTCATGGTTATAAAAATAAGAGATAAAAGGAAAAATACTGTTAACTATTTACAAATATGCACTAATATAAAATTAACTAAGACACAAAATAAAAATATAAGAAAATTAGATTGAATATACAGTCAATAATGTTCTACTATATACACAAAACACGACTAAGTATTACTAATGTATCGTCTGACAGACGAGACCAAGAAAAGCTGACCTAACGTTTTTGATAAGCATTCGTCTCTCAGACTACAGCGCGACAAAGATAGGCCGTAACACGAAAACAAATGTTGTTTACAAGTCAAAGACTGACGTGGCACTGTCAACTGACACAAAGGAATGAAGGGAGGAGAGGGCAGCCCCCCTCAATACCCCTCCCTATAGAACTCTGAAATCGTGGAATTTACCGTCGTCTGACAGACGAATGTTTAGTGATCTAGGGTTAATACCGCCATGTCCTGCAGTTGGTATGTTGTGGTGAACATGCATTAATTTATCTCTAAGGTCTTTTGGAATGATAATCAATTTCTTCTCTCCCTTCTTAAAGTAAATAATTCCTTCAGGGCTTAATTTAAAATTTGGATATCTTCTTAATTTTTGGCACTCTTCGTCTAATCTCTGTTTTTGTTTTATAGTATCTAAATCTATCAGGGGCAAGCTCTCCTGAGTATTTTTGTACACTACCCGGCTCAAACAATCAGCATTCTTTTTTTTTACTCCAGGTTTGTGGAAAACTTTATAATCATATTCAGCCAACTTTAGGGCCCACCGTGTAAGTCTTCTTGGATGGATCCTTCAAAGATAATAACCATCTTATGGCACTATGATCTGTATAAAGAGAGAATGATCTTCCATATAGATAGCACTTGAAATACTTAACTGCCCACACTACTGCTAACAGCTCCCGCTCGGTTACCACTATAATTGCGTTCTGCTGAATTCAACTGCCTGCTGGCATATGCAATAGGGTGTTCTATACCATTAATCTCTTGTCCTAGTACTGCACCAATGGCTATGTTGGATGCGTCTGTACTGAGAACAAACGTCTTGGAAAAATTTGGATAAATTAAAAGGGGTTCAGATGTCAATTTCTCTTTTAAGATTTAGAAAGATTCTTCACAATGATTTGTCCAGTCAAATTTTTTATCCTTTTTTGTCAATCTAGTAAGAGGTTTAGTTATATCAGCAAAATTGGGAACATGTCTGCGATAGTAACTGCACAGACCTACGAATCCTCTAACTTCTTTTTCATTTTTAGGTTGGGGAAAGTTTTTAACAGCCTCAATTTTCTTAGGGCATGGTTTCACACCGTTTCTGTTTATAACATGGCCAAGAAATGATATTTCAGATTTGGAAATTTGACATTTTTTCAACTGCACATTTAAATTAACTTCCTTAAACCTTTCAAGTACTTCTGCAAGGTCTTTGGCATGTTGCTCAATGCTTGGGCTATATATTAGGATGTCGTCCATGTAAGGTAATCATGCTTTCCCTTTCAATCCTGCTAAGGTAGCATTCACTAGTCTCTGAAGACAGCTGGTGAATTGATAAGTCCCATAGGCATTCTAGTATATTCCCAATGTCCATCTGGTGTGCTAAATGCACTCTTCTCCTGACTATCCTCATGCATCATTACTTGAAAGAAACCTGAATTCATATCTAGAGCCGTAAAATAACTACTACCACCTAAGGAATCAAGCGTTTCATGTACATCTGGTATAGGATAAACTTCTGGAACGGTGCATTTGTTCAACTCTATAGTCAATACACATTCGATATGTGACAATGCCATCAGGTCCGGGCTTCTTTGGTTCTATAACTACCGGTGCTGACCATGGGGACGTACTAGGTACAATTATTCCTTTATTCAACTGCTCTTGTATTAGATCCTGGAGAATTTGTCTTTGGGAATGTGGTACTCGGTAAGATCTTTAATTTATTGGTGGGTAGCTACCAGTATTTATCTTATGTGTGACTTTAGACGGTGCAACCTAAGTGATCCATACCTCCTAGGCTGAATAAGTCTTTATATTCATAGAGCACATCTTTAATCTTTAACTTCTCATAATCAGCTAAATGATCTAGCTTGATATCTATTCTCTGCTCGAAACTGTCATCCTCTGTACTAACAGTGAAAACATTTTTAATAAGTTTCTTAGGCTGGTCGATTTGAGGTCCCTGTATATAGCATAACAGTGTGTTCTTATAAATCACTAATTCTTCAAGGCTTGTGTTGATAAGCTTAGACCAACAACGTCCATTTTGAACTTTAGTTAGGCTCCTAGCAATATACATTCCATGAATCTTTAAGAAGGCTGGTTCTGTTATCACGGTTTTATTATCTAACATTTCCAACAACTCTTTCTTACTTTTGCTTATCTTCATTTGGATTAGCATCTCTGATCTTGCAGGCACAGTCACCTTTGTTCTACAATATGCCATTAAGCTATCTAGAATCGGTTCTTGCTTCAATAGTGGAGTAGTAACTATATCTGCAGTTGTATCTAGACTTGTTGATCTGCTTGAAGATATTCTTCCAAGTCCACTCAGTCTGAAATCGTCCAAGGTGCAAGCACAGCAACCTTTCTTCCATTCATACTAAGAGTGTTCTCCTCAAGATCAATAACTGCTTTCTTCCACCTCAGAACGTCGATAACCTAAAATTGCGATTGAATCGTTGGCAAGTCAGTTACTATGAAGGTACATTGAATTTTAATATTTCCAAGATTAAGAGATTCTTTCACTTCCCCATAAATTTTCATTGTGGTTCCTGTGATTCCCTTTACTTGAATACAGGTATGTGTAGTGGTCCTTAAGTAACTTTCCTATCTATCAAAGACACTTGGGCTCCTGTGTCTACAACTATTGAACCTGTCACTTGACCTATCGTTCCCTCCACAATTAGTTCTCCGTTATTCGCCTGATTCACATATGTTATAGCTGTTGTACTTCTCGCCTGTGTAGATCTCGATTTTTCCGAATTTAGTTTGGATTGGGGTTTCCAGCGGCGTTCATGGAAGCCCCGCTGAAGTTTTCCGACTGTCCATTCCGTTCCACATATCTTCCTCTTCCAGCATATCCACCACTATTGCTGAAGCTGCCAACGCCTCTACCGCGTATATTGTTTGAGCACTTGTCCCTTGTGTGTCCAGTTTTGTTACATGTGGTACAAGAAGGTCTGGAGGATTTTTCTCTGCAAAACTCTTCTAAATGGCCTCTTCTTTTACAGTGATTGCAATATATGGCTTGTCTTGTTCCAACTCCCCGATGCAAAGAATTCTTCATACCATAATGACATTCCTTTGCTAAATGGCCAGATCTTCTACAGGAATAGCAAATCTATTGGGTCTTCATGTTGAAAACTCTCCTAGGTCGACTGTCTTCCTCTACTCCTGGTCTAAGTTCCAAGTTTTTTCAAGGCAACAGCAATGCTTACTGCTTCTCGATATGTTTTAGGAAATTTAATCCTTGTCTGACGCCCTATTTCACCATAAAGTTCTCGTGTAAACGCCTCCATCGCACGTCTGTCTGCTTCCTCTCTTCGTACCTTATTGACTTCCTCATTGCTGGTAGTTCTAGCGGTTTTATCACAAATCCGTTTCACTCTGTCTGCAAACTGTTCTATAGTTTCACATTTAGATTGCCTAATACTTGCAAGTTGTTCGATGTAATAATGGTCTGGGAGACTGTCACCAAATCTTTCTACTAACGCTGCTCTCATTTCGTTAGGTGTGATAGCATTCTTACACTTTTCGTCATATTTTGCAAATTGCAAAGTTCCTCCAGTAAGTTTTAGCTTGATTACCTGGAGCTTCTGTGCGTCTGTCCATCCACTAAGTTCTCCTACACCGTCAATGTGTTCAAAAAAAGGCACGACCATGTCTGCTTGCCCCCATCATAGTTTGGTATACTTGAGACTAAACCAAAGTATGGTCGTTGTGTATTGACTTGCGGGTTGGCAAGTGTCATGTCCATGCCACTAGTCATCAGATCCATTTTATTAAAAGTTCCTTGAACTACCATTTTGGGCCAAGATAAACTTCAAATACGTACGGTACCGATTTGTTCCACGACAAATTGTTTCTAAAGCTACTTTGTCCATAATGAGAAAAAAGTAATCAACAGGGGTGCCATTAACAGGAGGGGGAAAAAGCTTTTGTTCTCCTTGGAATACCCAACAGCCGCACTCAACGTGTTAATATGGACCATTGTACACAGTTTTTTTTTTGAATTTTTACAGAAAACAAGAATGATTGCTATGTATATAACAATGTAGCCTAATTCAAATTCAAATTATTTATTTTCCATTAAGTAATTTACAATTATACAATAGGCATCGTCATATTAAATATAAATAAGAGTAAAATCTAATATAATATAATAAGAATAAAAAATTACCTACTTCACTTAATATAATTTGAAAGAGTGTATACTTTTCAATATTGTATTCAATAGTGTATACTTTTCAAATATGTCAATGGATTCATAATGTAGGAATAAATTTGGAATTATGTACAGTTAAATTTAGGACTATTTATTTTATAATGTTTTAACTATTTCTTGTGCTTATAACATGTAGCCTATTAAACCAAGAGTAACTCTTATATAAGTTTTTTAGTTCGTTGCTTATTACTTGTAGTTTGTTTAATTTTGTTTTGAGTAACTTATATAAGTTTTTTAGTCATTTTACAAATGAAATAAATCATACACGCTACACATAACTCTTGTTTTGATTAATTTCCTTATAGAAAACTAGATGGGCGGGCCGGTCACATGTAGGCAGGGGTTCATCGGCCAAGTTGGTGTATACAGAGAATAAAAGTTTAAGGATTTCCTGATTGAAGAACTCGTGTTTCATTAATTTCAATTTGTACAAAATCTACTTCATATGAATGGAACTTTTAACATACAGCAATAGTCTGTTGTACTATTAACACTAACACATTTCTGTCATCCAATAAGTTACTTTTCTAATAATGGAAGGTGGGTAATAAAGCTAAATTTATAATAGCAGACAGAGTGTTGAAATGAAATTAAATGCAATGAAAATAATCTTTATTCATAAGTTGCATATTGATATACAAAGAATGGCGTCAGTATTGTTTTTTACTTATACTAAATTAACATGATAGTTTGATTAGTTTCGTAGTGTTACCATAGTAAAATACATATCAATGGAGGCATTAATTCCTAAATTCGAGAGTTTTTTTATAAGTATTTCATGGGAGACACTGTCAAAAGTTTTGTTAAATCCATAAATACTACCAGCACTTATCACCTTTGTCAATGGAGTCAATGATTGTATCTATGTATTTAATAGCGGCAGTAACAACTGAGTGGGCAGCTCGAAATCCATGCTGTTCACTGTCATAAAGACTGTTCTCTTCTAAGTATTTAACCAACTGATTATACATGGCTTTTTCATATATTTTAGAAAGTACAGGTAACAAAGCTAACGGTCGGTAATTAGAGACCTCAACACAAGTTTCTTTTTTATGTAACGGTCTGATTTTAGAAATATTTTTAATTTGTCTGGGAATATTCCTGAAATAAAAGAGGAATTAATCAAATGTGTAAGTGGCTTTGATAAGTGTTTAACTGCATGTTTTATAACTGTGATGGAACACCATATACCCGCGGAATTTTTGTTATCAAAATTTTGTATTAATTTAGTCAAATCAATCTCACTAATAGGTTTGCACCGAAATTTTGGCTGGAGTTCATTTACAGGCAATGTGACTGATGTTATTGGTGTCTTATTAATTTGAGGAATTACTGTAGAGTCAACAACATTAATATAATAATCATTAAAAACATTGGCAATAGCCAAAGGGTCTGTGTAAACAATGTTATTCATCTCAATTTTATCAATATTTTTGCTAATTTTATTTTTGTTAATAATTTAGAATTAAGTAAATTCCAGGTTGTTTTTTAAACATTTTTAGAGCTCAGAATCTTTTCTTCAAAATATTCTTGTTTTGCTTTTAACACATTTCCATTTAATATTTTGTTCAAATCCTTCGAGAGCTTTAATATTTTTTTGTGTTTTGTAATTCTTCCTATGTTGTTTAGTTCAATTATTTGTTTTTTGTCACGATCTAGATCACTATTGTGCCATTGCAAAGGTTTGTTAACATACCTACTTCTTACTAGAGGAAAACATACTATTTAGTATTGAGGGCGTTTTGAGAGATTTTTAAAGCTTATTGCCTTTTCGGAGGACCAACTAACATCCACGTTAGTAGAGGAAACACTACAAAAGACGTTACACGAACGATCACAGGGAGATGCGTTTTATAAGTAGAAAGTAATGAAAAGAAACAACTGTACCTTTTAGAGGAGATTAGTACATATCTTGGAGCGAAGAAGTTGAGATGATGAAGAGTTGAGATGACCGTAGAGATGGATCCACCAGGCCTGGTGGTGTCGATGTTGTCCCGTGGTCAGTTTTTAGCACAAACACATCACTGAATAGAGTTTGCCTTGAATTAAATGCGGAGTAGATTGAGAGACGAAAAAACACGATCACTGACTAATGAAACCAAAAGAGAGGTCACGGCAGTCGCGACACCAAGCGAACCGTTCTGCATAGCATCATGAGTTCAACTGGGCAGTTAATTTTAGGTATAGGGGTGAAGCGTGTTGACGGGGTTCACAACACCGGATACAAGCGCTAGACAATGTCACCTGATATTTGACCTTTGGCAAGTGCATGTGCATAGAGGCCAGTAATATTATTTAAATTGCAATACAGTAACAGGTGAATATATTATGAGTATGGGAATAAACAATTTATGCTTAAGAGATTATAAATACAAATAAGAGAACAAACTATTAAATTACTTAATTATGAATTACAATTAACTATAATGTACAATAACTTATACTAAGTACGGAACATACGGCTGCCTTGAAGTGCTACTTCAACGAGAATGAATCACATAATTAATGTCCTTTGAGTTGGGCGGCAGGCCTGATAAAAATGTAGGTCTTCTAATTAATAGGTAATGGGCAAGACCTTGGCTGTCAGGGCGTGATAGTTTCCCTGAGCTGTCTTCAGTTGGACGACAACGAACCCATGCCGTCTGAGCCAGGATGGACCGCAGTGATCGAGAGCTAGCGGCCATGTGAGTGGTGGAAGTTGGAGTTGTGGACCAACACCCAGATCATCGACTTTAAGGTTTTCTTGTGGAGCAGTCCGCTTTGACCGTTGTTGAAAGTGTGCAGGTACTCTAATTGCCATCTATGCCAAATTCGTTGATGGAAGGCTTGGAATGAGCTGCCAGTGACTGGAGACGATTAGAGGGCACTTCTCGCTGATTAGGTTCTGGAAGCGCTGCAAGTGGAGCATCGATGAGAAGTGTCCAGGAGTTAGAGCTGAGAGTTCTGCTGGGTTCGTAGGACAGGGCCCTCAGAGGAGAGAGTTTAACATCGCTTCAACTTGCGTCGGTAAGTGTGATAAACTGAGGACAAAGTGAGTATAGATTCTTCACCATAACTCTTCCTTAAATGGTGTTGGCGTTCTTTACTGCGCTTTCCCATAAGCCACCTTGATGTGGTGCAGCGGGTGGATTGAAATGAGAGTTGATGCCACATGGAGAAGTATAATGAACTATTTTTTCTTGAGCTTCATAAGATCTGATGGAGTCATAAGTTAATTTTCGTAAAATTGTGTTAGCACCCACAAAATTGGTTCCGCAATCGGAAAATATGTCTGAGCAAAGCCCACGACGGGACACAAAGTGAGTTAGAGCGGCTATAAAGCCTTGTGTTGTGAGGTCAGTGACTACTTCAATATGTACTGCTTTTGTAGTCATACAAATAAATATACATAGATACACCTTGGTTTGTTGTAAAGCTCGTAAGTTGTGAACTCTTTCATTGAATGGTCCTGCATAATCTATGCAGTGGACAAAAAGGGCCAGAGACGGAGTCTACTCTGGAGATTGGAAGATCTCCCATGAGTGGTGGTCTTGTTTCGAGGCTATATTCTTTAAACAAGTTATGCATTTAAGATGCGAGTTCGTATGATGCCTCTTGCTGGACAATATCCAAACTTGCCGAGCTAACTAAAGCCTGAGTTACTTGGGGTCCAGAGTTGTAAATGTATTTTTGTGAATGTAGTCTATAAAGAGATCTACTACTGGATCCTTTTTAGGAAGTATTACTGGATGAAAAGCATCTTGAGGTAAGTAGCTGTGAGATAAGCGACCTCCTACACGGATAAGACAGTCAGGATCTAAGAAAGGAGTCAATTTTCTTAACTTTGATGAGCAAATTTTCCTTGATTTAGAAGTTTAATGTCATCAGAGAAAGTATTAATTTGAACGAGTTTGAAAATTTTGAGTTTGGCATTTTTGAGTTCTTGAGCAGAAATAGCACCAGAATGTTTGTATTTTGAACGACAATTATATATAAATCGTTGTATATAAGCCATAACGTTGTTGAGTTTGTCCCAGGAGGAAAATCTATTTAACAGATTCCATTCTTCAGGGGTTGTAGATGTGAGTACAGTGAGAGGTGTATTTTTAACTTCTTGAGAGAGATCTAAATTAACAGGAGTGAATCGGGGATTAGGCCATTGTGAATTCAACAGATTTAACCATTCTTTGGGGCCATGCCACCAGAGAGGATATTTTACAAGTTTTGAGGCCAGAATGCCTCGAGAAGCGCAATCAGCAGGGTTTTCTGTACCCTTAATGTGACGCCATTTTTCAGAGGGGATCAATTCTTGGATTTGTGCCACCCGATTCGCTAAATACATATTTAGACGGTATGGGGGGGTTTATATCCAAGTTAACACTACAGATGAGTAACACCATAGATATGTATAGTCAATTTTTAGATGTTTAAAATGACTTATACAATACGTCATTAATTGGGCTAAGAGGTGTGCGGCACAGAATTCAAGCCGCGGCAATATAACTTTCTTCAATGGGGCAACCCTGGTCTTAGAAATAATTTGTCTAGCTGTGATGCTACCATTGTTGTGTTCACATCTAAAATAAACAACTGCGGCATAGTCAGCTTCAGATGCGTCTGAAACTGTGCAATTCAATGCGGGTTGACATGTTGAGTTTGAGGAATGCGAACTGCTAGAGAGATTTTTATGAATGTCTGAAATAAGGTTTTTGCCACTTGTGCTGAGTTCAAAGGGGAGAGGTTCTATCCCAAACCAAAACCTTTGCTCCAAAGTAGCTGCATGAAACATTTTGCTAGCCTGATTAGGGGAGCTAAAAAGCCACAGGGGTCATATAGTTTAGCAATTAGACTTAGTATAGTCGTTTAGTCACAACATCTTGGGAGTATTTGAAATTATAGCAGAATGCATCTTCATCAGGTGACCAATGAAGTCCTAAAATAGATAGTTGGGGTTGTTTAGATAGTTGGGGTTGTTGAGAATCTTTCAGAAATCCAGGAGGTTCCAAATGATCGTCGGAATATTCTGTAGGAGCTGACTTGAATTTGATGCCCACTTGCGGAGTTCAAAGCCACCTCGAGCAAGTAGTTGGATGAGTTCGTCTTGAAGTTGAAGAGCAGATTCGATGGTTTCAGCACCAGTAACGATGTCATCAACGTAAGTGTGGTGTCGGAGAGCGTGAGATGCTTGAGGAAACGAAGCTCCTTCATCTTCAGCCAACTGAGAGAGAGTTTTGATGGCTAGATAGGGAGAACTGTTCATCCCGTACGTGACCGTCAGTGAGTTTATAGAATGAAAGGTCTTGAGAGGGATTGTTACGCCATAAAATTAGCTGAAATCGCTGATCATCAGGATGAATTTGAATTTGTCGATACATCTGTTTGATGTCACATGAGAACACAATAAGGTGAGACCTAAAGTTAAGAATGATGTCACAAATGTCTGTTTGCAGTTTGCGACCAGTTAATAGAACATCATTGAGAGATACACTGTTGCTAGTTTTACTGCTAGCATCAAATACCGAATGTAGTTTGGTGCTGCTGCTACTTTCTTTTAGCACACCATGATGGGGCAGAAAATAGTGCGTAGAGTTAAGATTTAAATCCTCAGCTTTGACCAGATGCCTTGAGATTCATAATCAGACAAAGTCTTTGTACAAGGTGTAAAATTCAGGGTGAGATTTGAACTTTGTTCAAGTGATAAGACCGTCGTTCAGCAATTGATTCAGACGTTCCGAGTTGAACACTTTCATTTTTGAAGGGACGTCTGACAACATAACGTCCATTAGGAGTGCGAGAGTGAGTTTTTTTTTAAGTGTGTATCACATAGATCTTCTTCTGCGGTCTTACGGTTGTGGAGAGGGGGCTCTTCCTGTTGCCAAAAACGTTGAAGAGCAGGTGTAGGGTATTGTCATCAGTAGACAAAAGAGATACAGCAAAGTTCGATACAGCTTGAGAAGGCTGATCACAAGGTGCTTGTCCATTAATACAAGCCAAAATGAGTGCCTATGACATGAGGCATTTTGAGGGCCCAAAGAGTAGTTCTCTTGGAGTTTAAGAGCTTAGGCAACAAGGACACCCTAATAAGACATCGATTCCACCTGGGAGATGGAAGGTCGGATCAGCGAGTATATATGGTTGGACACGTTTCATTACTTCTGGAGAGAGTGTAGTGTGAGGCAGATCAACAGATATTTTGTCCAAAATATGGAATGTGTGTTTTGAAGCCATGAGCTGACCTGAGAGAGTTTCTACGTTGAGTGGTAACATTCCTTTAGTGGAAGTAGAGAGCTGAGATAAACCAGCTATTTTTAAATTTGATGCGAATCGGCGAGTGCCTTAGAGATTAGCTGCACGTTCAGTAATGAAGTCGCACATACTGCCAGAGTCCAACAGTGCACGTAGAACATGGGAGTGTCCATTGGAGTGGTCAATTTAACCAATGTGGTTCCAAGAAGAACAGTAGTGTGAGAGTATTCAGAGTGTTGTGGCTGAAGTCCCTTTAGCATGTGAGAGTATCCGTTTCCGGGAGAGTTGAAGAATGTGCGGACATATTTGTGGTTCACTAGATTTGGCTTTAGGAGTGTGACCTTCAATAGGTCGTTTGTGGTCGTGCTTTACAGTATAAGTCTTGTCATTAACGAGACCTGTTATAGTCATTCTGCAAGGAATGTTGAGAAAAAATGCAATAGGCTATGATGACGTTTGTGGCAAGTATACATGTCATCTGTGATTTACACTGTTTTATATCATGAGAGCCTAGCAGACACACAACGATTTTCCTTCTTAGCGAGCTGATAACGCTCTTGAGGGGAGAGATTTCTAAAAGTAGTGCATGAGTATATGCGGTGGTCATGTTCACTACAAGCGAAACATGCAGGATTATTTTTGTGTACAGAGATCAAGGCTACTTGTTTGGAACGTTCGGAGAACGAAACAGTTTTTGAATGTTTGTTCTGAGGTGAACGGCTAACATTAATTTTATGAGTTATGTGTAATCCGGCGTCTTCGGCTTGATTACATTCTGTGTTGAGAAACTGGATTATTTCTGACACTACTGGTAATGAGTGAGTTACAAAAGTTTCTTGAGAGGAGCGGAAACTTTCAAGTTTCTTGCGTAGGTTAGAATCCATTTTACGCAAAATTAGAGCTGATAATAGAGGGTTACTTTGAGTTGAGACGTCACAGTTTAGTGCTTTTAGTGCTTCACTGTGTTCATAAAATACATTTACAAAAGTGCGTAAGCCACGGATTGATGCTGAATTTATTTCCGGTAAATCAATTATTTGGTTAAGATGGAGAGTTGTAAGTCTTCTCGGGTTGTGATATTTATCTCTTAGAGCTGATAAGCAACTAAATAATTAGCAGTTGTGATACTCAAAGACTTAATTAGGCTCAAAGGTTCTCCGGACAATACAGACAACAAATACTGAAATTTGGCTACGTTTGTTACACTTGCATTTCTATGTACACTTGAGTCAAAAAGATTTATAAAACTGACCCATTGTAAAGAGTTGCCGTCAAAGTGTTTAAGTTCCAATTTTGGCAATCGAACGTGTGACACAATGGAAGAGAATGTAGACCCTGGTTCACTGTGAGCCGAAGGAGTTAAGGGAACTTCCGGCGGAGTAAGTGACTCAATTATGCTTTGAATTTTAATAAAAGTGTCATTAATTTCGTCTTGATCGTCGGATAGTTGGGTGACAGGAGCGTCTTCAGGTGACAAGCTTTCCAGAACTCTATTTAAATTTCCTTCAAAATCAGACCGTTTTTTCTTTATCTCATTAGCATAGCTACCTAAAGATCGTGAATTAACTTGAGAGAGTGGAGGTGGAAGGGCTTCTATAGCCTCAACTGAGGAGAGAATTTTAGCATACCTTGCTTTGATCAATTGAGTTGATCTTTCATATGTGGCGAACTTAATTGTACCTGGAGCCATTATAATTTAAAATAGTACTTAATTAGCATATAAATAATCAATTAGAGAATGATATACTTGAACAAAAATTAAGTGAGGTGAGATTGTCAATTGACAGTTTTTGAGAGACAATATTATAAAAAACAATGTTATGAGCTATTCAATAGAAGTATCAAAGAGACAATATAATTATTTAATTAAATGAGTTAATATCCTTGTTAGTGAAACATTCAACTATCTCGTTAGACAAGGTAAGTTCAGCAACAAATAGTTTTGAGACAACAAATGAATATACAAACATAAAAGTTACAAAATGAATGAATAATAATCAGTTAATTACAAGAAATATCAATCCAGTATTCAAACAGTGATAAGATGCAATGACACTATTGCAGCAATAACCTAATTCATAAAGTAAATAAGATAAAAACAATATTGAAATATTTTCAATTATGAGATAAATAAATACAATCTTAAACTAAATAGAACAATGTTCAATTATATTTACAATGTACTATACTATTAAACAATGTACAATTGCATGAGTAAACAATGAATTAAAGTGTTGAATATTTTTGTTTACTTTATGATGACAGTTATGTTTGACAGTTTGGTCTGCTACTTTATTTCAATTGACAGCTGATTGAGTACAAATGTGACTGCAGTATGGGGTGGTGTGAAACCGGTTATGACGTAGCAAGCGTGCAATGGTGGTGACGATAACCTTATTTCCGAGAATGCACTTCTAATCACGTGCTTTCAAACAAAACTTAACCACATTGTATCCACAAAAATCTGTTTTCACACAAATTTTAAAATATCTTCAGAGTCACAAATATTCACTTTGAACAAAGTTAAATGAGATAAACAGTACATAACAGTTATAACGCACATGAATGATAGAAAATGAACGCACGTGGTATTCCTTTGTTTCACTAAAGTTACTGTTTAACCATAGAACTAATAAAAATATCCGGACCGGTGATGACCAATATTTAGTATTGAGGGAGTTTTGAGAGATTTTTAAAGCTTATTGCCTTTTCGGAGGACCAACTAACATCCACGTTAGTAGAGGAAACACTACAAAAGACGTTACCACGAACGATCACAGGGAGATTCAAATTCAAAACATCCTTTATTCAATACATGCACATTACATACAATGAATAGTCTTAAAATTAAAGTAATCCCTACACTATGGTAACCTTATAATTTCAGATTTTATGTTTAGCATTGTTAATGATGTAAAAAAGTAAATTCAGATATATGAATACACTTCAATGGTATATTTAACAAAATAATTCAAAAATATAATTCAAGTCTGAAAATAAAATTAAAATGAAATGTTATGGACATATAATGAATGAATATAATGAATTATTAACAGTAAGAACTTTCCCAAAATTCTTCCATAGAGTAAGGGGCCAATTTAACTATAAATTCTTTGTTGTTTTTTAAATTTAATCAGATTTTCTTCTTGCAAAAGTTCCCTTGGAAGGTGATGAATCAGTTTACTTCCTATAAATGTAGTTTTTCTTAGTAAAGAATTCTAATTTATGTTGTTTTCTACTGCCTGTTTGCACGAATATTATAATTGTGTCTTCAGGTACTTGAGAGGGATTTGCAAATGTTTTTGTATAGGTCGTCGTTTCTAAATGTATAACCCAAAAACAGTTGGTATGGCTAATTCTACAAATATGTGTTTTACTGATTGGTCTCTTTTAAATTATACATAATTTTAAGTGCTTTTTTGTTGAAGTAATACCCTATCCAAGTTTTTTTTAGTTGTAGAACCGTAAAACACTTATACCATAAGCCATGGAGAGTGAACCATGGCATAATATATATTTTTTAAAGTTTCTAAATTACAAATTTTAGACATTTGTCTTAAAGCGTACAAACCTGATGACATCTTGTTAATTATGTGGTTGATGTGTTTGTCCCAGCTAAAGGTTTTTATCAATGTTGAGACCTAAAAATTTTGTATGCTCTACTTGTTCTAATATTTGAATTATCTAAAAGAATAATCGGTTGTTTTATTTTCTTTTATTTTGTTTAGTAGAAAAAGAAATAAAATTAGTTTTATTTGAATTTATCCTAAGATTTTTACTATCAAAAAATTCTTTAATTTTAGAGAGGCAAATAAAAGATGATACTTCAACACTCTCCTTTGATTTCCCAGAAACTGTGACGTTTGAGTCATCGGCATACAGGCAAATATTAGTGTCCCTGGGGATCAATCTTGGAAGACCCTTAAGGTAGCAAAGAAATAATAGTGGACCCAAAATAGAGCCCTGTGGTACTCCATATGGTATTGTCAATTTTTGAGAGTTAGTCTTATGTATATATATGTATTTATCATTAGGATATGACTCAGTATATTTGATTTCAACATATTGCTGGTGATTTTCTAAGTAGGATTCAAACCAATTTAGTTCTTTACCAGTAATACCTAAGGACAACAACGCTTTTAACAACTCCCTATGAGAAACAGTAATCAAAGGCTTACTTAGATCTAAAAAAATACCTATAACTTTCTCTCCTTTATCAATTGAGTCAATAATGGAATTGATAAAGTCAATTCCAGCTGTAATTGTAGATTTGCCTGATTGAAACCCATGTTGTTCTCTGTCAAATAATTTGTTTTTGTGTAAGTAACTTACAATTGGATATACACACTCCTTTCATATATTTTTGAAAAATTGGGAGTAATGAAACGGGACGGTAACATGAAGGATCATTTACCTCCCCTTTTTAAATATGGGTATGACCTTAGCTACCTTTAGGTCATTAGGAAAGTATCAGAAATTAGAGACGAGTTTATCAAGTGTTTAAGTGGTTTAATTATTGATGGCAGAACCTGTTTTACTAAATTTATCGGTATATCATCATGTCCTGTAGAGAGTTTATTTTTGAATGAATTTACAGTTTTTTTCTAAGTCTTCTTCTGTTATTGAGCTAAATCTAAACCTATCATTCCTATTGGTAATAAAGTGATCCTCTTTACTTTCTTTATTTTCCCCGATTTTGGGTATTACAGATTGGTCAACTATATGATACAAAAAAGTCATTAAATATCTTGCTTACTTGTTATAGGATCACTTGTCTCCTTCCCATTGTAGTACAATACTTATATTTAACTTTGGGTTTGAAGGCTTTTTGACTTGCATCTTTATTAGACTCCATGTAACTTTTTGAGCAGTTTCCTGATTTTTTAATTTTATCATCAAAAAATCTTTTTTTTGTCCCTATCCATACAAAATGTTAGATCCTTCTTTAATTGTTTTATAATTGTTTTTAAATCTTCATCTTTACTCTGTCTATATATAATTTCTAACTCATGGATTTCATTTTCCTAAACCTCATTTCTTCTGTTATCCACTGATTAGCATCACCTTCCCGAACTGAAGTAATAACTCTAGGAAAACAAAGATTGAAATTATAAGAAACAAATCTATAAATACACTATACTTCAGATTTACTGGGGCTTGATAAACATCTACCCAACTTTCATTCATTAAATTATTCATGAAAATACCTATATTATTTGATGTTAACTTTCTACAGTATTTTTTGGTAATTTTTTTTAATAGTTTTTAAGCCAAATATTTCAAATAATTGGGCATCATGATCAGAAATATGTGTTATCAAGCCCGTCACTCTGCATTCTCTATCTTCAATATTGCTTATTACATTGTCTATGGCACTTTCTGATTCGTGTGTGACTCTATTGGGAAAATTAACTCCCACTAGAGTCACACTAGAGATGCGTTTTATAAGTAGAAAGTAATGAAAAAGAAACAACTGTACCTTTTAGAGGAGATAGTACATATCTTGGAGCGAAGAAGTTGAGATGATGAAGAGTTGAGATGATCGTAGAGATGGATCCACCAGGCCTGGGGTGTCGATGTTGTCCCGTGGTCAGTTTTTAGCACAACACATCACTAAATAGAGTTTGCATTGAATTAAATGCGGAGTAGATTGAGAGTAGAGAGATTGAGAGACGAAAAAAACACGATCACTGACTAATGAAACCAAAAGAGAGGTCACTATAAGAGAGGTCACGGCAGTCACGACGCCAAGCGAACCGTTCTGCATAGCATCATGAGTTCAACTGGGCAGTTAATTTTAGGTATAGGGGTGAAGCGTGTTGACGGGGTTCACACCACCAGATACAAGCGTTAGACAATGTCACCTGATATTTGACCTTTGGCAAGTGCATGTGCTTAGAGGCCAGTAATATTATTTAAATTGCAATACAGTAACAGGTGAATATATTATGAGTATGGGAATAACAATTTATGCTTAAGAGATTATAAATACAATAAGAGGAACAAACTATTAAATTACTTAATTATGAATTACAACTAACTATATGTACAATAACTTATACTAAGTACGGAACACATACATTGAAATAATACATAAAAATACCATGAAAAACATAGTATTTGCAATCAACAGATGCACAATAAACATCTGACCAACTTTTTTACTTAACATATCCATAAATTGTTTTTAGGTTATTATCCGTAAAACTTTCTTGCCATTTTAATAATGGGCTTATAATTAACACTGTCATTGCCTGGAATTTTGACAGTTAGTAATTGGCCATCATGATCTGAGATTTGTGTATTGAAACCTGTTACTTTAACACTGTTTGGATGAAAATTTATGAAAAAATTATCTATAGCGGTTTGAGTATTTTCAGTTACTCTGGTGGGAAAATTAATTAAATATTGCATACCATGACCGCTGAGTGTGTCTATTAGTAGTTTATGTTTAATACAATCTGGGTTTAATACATTCAGTATTCAGTATTCAGTTTATTCATTCAAATGTACATTTACAAAGAACACGTCAAATCTTTACAATACAATAATGTATAAATACAAAGTTGTACAATAAATAATTAACTAATAAAAGGTAATGCTAAAGTTCAATAAATTAACTAAGCTACGACTATAATACATTATTTAAGAAACGTTTACATGCTACTTAAACTATGTAATTGTAAAAACATTTTTCAATAAAATAGGTTTTTAACCTACATTTTAAAAATTGAGATCCTCCGACATCACGGAGATCTCTGGGCAGCTTATTGTATATCGAGATGCAGAGGTGATGCGGCCCCCTCCCGAAAGCACTCGTGCTGTGACCGGCCACAGAGAGGTCATTTCTGCCTCTAGTGGCATAGGTGTGGTATGAGCCGTTTGTCTCGAAATAAGTTGGATTTTTTTTTACAAACATGCACGCCTCATACCCCACCAGGCCCGCCAAGGTCAACACGCCGTACTCACGGAAGAGAGGCTCACACGACTGCATCCGACTGAGATTACCAATGGTTCTTAATGCCCATTTTTGTAATATAAAAAGTCTATCAAAATTTTTTTTGTTTGACAAACCCACAAAAAATGACTCCATATCTTAAAATTGATTCTACATGTCCATGGTAAAAAGAAAGCAAGGCTTCAACACCACAGACCCGAGCCAGACGGCAAGAGCAAAACACGCGGTGCGAAGCCTTTTACAGACATAATCGACATGGGAGGCCCACGACAGGTCACTGTCCCAAATAAACCAAGAAATTTAACAGTGTTTATCTGTTTTAAAATATTTGATTGCCTATTTTTATGTTATTATGTTGTGGGGGTTGTAGAGAATGGTGAGAAATTTTAAAGTGAACACAGTGAGTTTTGTCGCTATTAAGCTTAAGCATGTTATCTGTAAACCATTTCGATGCAGAACTCAAACATGAGTTTGTTGCCACAACCAAACGACTGCTCCCCCGGCACGGGCAATGCGCAGGGGAACAGTCGCAGCGAACATCACAGCTCACATTCTGTATGTTGATTGGAAGATCATTTATGTATATAAGAAACAAAAGTGGACCTAGGACAGAACCCTGCGGGACCCCCACACATGATATTCTGAACACCAGATTGGAAAGTGGTAGATTTTGTATTATAACTGGTTACCTGCCTCCTGTCAGACAAATAAGATTTTAACAGATTCAAGGGCAGACCACGAACACGTAATGTTCAAGTTTTTGTAATAGCAAATAGTGATTTACGCAATCAAATGCTTTACTTAGATCGCAAAAAATCCCAAGAGTTGATAATTTTTGTCCAGTGCAGAAATTACCCTATTAATGAAAGAAATATATTGCTGTGTTTGTGGACTTACCTTTACGGAAACCATGTTGGCTATCTGAAAGAATATTATTACGGTGTAAAAAAGGTTATTAATTTATCACAAATTACAGTTTCAAATATTTTGGAAAAAGCTGGTAATATTGAATATAGGGCGGTAGTTATCTGCAGTTTGGGAATTACCGGCCTTGTGTTTGGGAACTACTTTACTAATTTTTAGCTTGTCAGGAAAAACACCTGACATCAAGGAAGTATTTACTAAATGTGTAAACACGTTACTGAAATGAGCAAACGTTTTCTTGACTAGGAAACAAGGTATCTCGTCGACACCCGCCGCTCGTGTGTCCGTCAGCCGCTTGACCATGCTCTCGACCTCAGCCAAACCGTTACCTCGCTCAAGAAGAGACTGTGCAGTGGTGAGGGGTCTTTATATTAGTGTTGTGACTTGCATTAAATTTGGAAGAAATTTTTATACCTATATTTGCAAAATAATTGTTAAAATGTTCTGCAATTTCGGGAATATTGGTAATGGTTTTTTTCATTTACTACAATTCGTTCAGGTAAGGATGGTTGTATACTCTTTTTTTTACTCGTATATGATCGTTTATAATTTTCCAGACAGCTTTTGATTGATTACTTGACTTAATTATTTCGGAGTCATAAAAATTTTGTTTTGCTGATTGAACCATTTGCTTGTAATTATTTTTCAGTAAGTTTAAATATTCAGTTCTTTCTTCAGTTTTGGGTAAAGACGATAGTATTCTGATTCGGTCTGACAACAATTTAACATCATCTGTAATCCACTCGTTTTTCTTCTTGCGTCTAATATTAACTTTTTTAGTTTTTAATGGAAATGCAATGTTAAAATAATGTGAGAAGAAATTAAGAAATCTTTGATATTTATCATCCGTGGAAACGGAGTTGTAAACTTCACACCAAGATTCATTACTGAGCAACTTAATAAAAAACTTGCTCATTGATATTCATATCACATAAGCAACAGAAGGGTCATTCTCATAATTCATGAAGATGTCTTTCATGTCTGACTCTATTACTGTTATGCTATTTTCATTCATGGGAAGAGCCACACTTGAAATATTTTCTGAGGAGGTTAGTTCAATGTTGTCCGTTACTTGTAAGGTCCTCTGTTTCATTTTAGCAGTAATCTTTGATATTCTTAATTTCCCTGTCTGTTAAAGTGCAGGCCATGGTGAGTGAATAAATGTCTTGGAAACATGTGTAGAGGAATCAGCTTTACACTGTGACAGAACCTCTGTGCAATCTTTTCCAAATCCGAGTTTATTTTGCTGAGTTTTAGGTCATATTTTGGGTTATCGTGCCTCATTGGTAAAGTAGCCATCAATAGATTTGTGTGTCCTGTTTTTTTAATAATGTTGTGGATGCTATCCATAAATTGAAGCTCACTGGTGTATTCAATATTGTTTGTACCAGCTATGACAACCAGGTAATCAATTTTTTCCTAACTCTTTGCTGAGCTCAGTGACTTCTTCAGTAACTTTTTTCAAATTTAGCTCCTGGCCTCACAAATGCACCACATTGTATGGTGAAATTTGCTGTATCAATATTTGACAGATTTTTGCCATGGCTGTCAGTTAATATGACTAATTTTGGCTGATTTTTGGTTGTACTCTTTGAGAATATTGAATTAGGCGCAGTTTGCTTGTTAAGTCTATTTTTATACGATGCTTTGTTTTCTTTTATGTTATTGCAACTCTCTTTTGGTTCTTTTAAGTTGCTGTCATTTTTAGAGTGTTCGTTATATAGCACTGCATAACGATTATTGACTTCTATTTGTCTTATAAGTGAATATGAAGGCGCAGGGGACCTTCTGTTTTCAGGGTCAACTGTATGCCATAAATTGGGCACACTTTCCTTTTCTTTTAGTGGTGGGTAGCAGTTTAAACACTGTATTGGTTCTTGACTGTTATTTAAGAGCTCAAGATCAGCTAATAATTTTTTCTTGTCGCCTTCAATCAATGCCAATGCTGTTTGAAGATTCACTACTTCTTCTTTATATTTTTGTAATTCTTGTTTCAAAATTTGTGTATGAAAGTCATCAGAATGTTTCTCCAAACTTTTAACATTAGAACCTCCATTTTCTTATGTTAGATAAGATAAGATAAGATAAGATCTTTATTTCCATAAAATATTCAACTGAATACATTGGATTTGTCATATTTATAAATACTAAAATACTGCAACAATATGGGTGGCAATAGGCCTACAAAACAGTGTTTTGATTAAAGTCTGCTACTGACCAGCAGCCACTTAAATATTCATCCACAGAATAGAATGCGTGATGTAATAAAAAAGAAGTTACAACAGCTTTAAACCGCCCTAATTCTAGATCTCTTATTGCTAATGGTAATTTATTAAAAAGCCTAGTGCTAGTTGCTAAAGGTTTTTTCATTGTTTTACTTAATCTAGCAAAAGGAATTTCTACATCATGTCTTGATCTGGTGTTATAATTATGTCTATTGTAATTTAAGTTATTTTGGTTTCTCAGGTGCATTAAATTTTGTAGAATAAAGGCTGAATACAGAGTTAGGATTCCAAAGTTGATGAACCAGGGTCTACAATGTTCCATTGGATCTATTCCTGCAATGGTTCTTATTGCACGTTTTTGCATAATGAAGACATCTTTTGCTGATGCAGAACTACCCCACGCAATCAGCCCATAGGTCATTTTAGAGTGAAATAGTACAAAATAAGCTATTTTCATAACATTCTGGGAGACGACACCATAGAGTCGTCTTAGAGCAAATATGTCACATGCCAATCTTTTGCATAATTTCAATGAGTGATCTGACCAAGCCAGAGTGGAGTCCAACCATATACCAAGAAACTTGGTCCACAGGGCACTCTCCGGCTCACTCAGATCTCTCAGGCCGAAAACTATAGTGGTGGTTTTATCCCTATTTAAATTTAAATTATTGACATCCAGCCAACCACTAACTTTGTTTAAATTTTCCTGGATGTCATCCATTGCCAATTGTTTAATTTTGTTTTTTGTAATCAATGTGGTGTCGTCTGTGTACATAAATATACTAGACCAGTGGTTCCCAAATGACAGGCAGTCGTGGACCCCCAATTAAACAAACTAAACAATCGGGGACCCCTAAAGCTATGTTTAATTCAAATCACATATTTGATACTTAATTACCTTAATAAACACCATTGTTAGTAACATTCTACGCGGTATACCTAATTAAAGGTAAAAATACAAAGGGAAAATAACTTGAACACTTGTTGTAAAAACATAAACTAGTTTTATTTTACAAGGTAAATGATTGAGGCATATTTTGTGTCAAAAAAAGTTTACATTTTCAGTGTGAAAGATGAAATCATCTTTTTTCCCAAAATTTCTTCAATATTTGGCCTCAGTTTGGATACATTTACACGGAAATCGTCATGAATGTTGAGGCGATTTCTATATTTATTTTTCATGTAGCAAAGTGTTGAAAAAGCCTGTTCACATGTGTATGTTGTACAAAATGGCGTTAAATGTTTCAGTGCTCGCAGAGATAACTTCTTGTGGTCTCGTTGCGCTGTCAGCCAGAATTCCAATTGTTTTTCAGCATCAAATACATTTTTCAATATACCATTGTTTGTTAAATCAATAAAATGATCTTCCTCTTCGTCGGTCAAGTTCAGATCTTCAATTTTGTTTGCGCTGGTGAATGGATTTCTAATCCAACTCTTTTGAGGATCTGGAGCAGGAAAATAATTCCCTCATTGAAACTGCTAGGTCTTAAGATGCTCTGATATTTCAGTTTTCACTTTTTCAGACAATTTATTGTCAGCAGACTCTAATTTCAAAAAGTGTTGTAGAGTAGGGAAGTTTGAAAGTGAATTCTTTTCAACTCGATTCGCCCAGACTTGAAACTTTTTAATTAATGCTTCAATCGTATCTTCCACTCTGAAGATGTCTACATAGTGCCTTGAAGTTTCAAATTTAACATATTTAAGTGTTCAAAAATATCTGCTAGTATGCTGCCATACAGAGCAATCAAAATCGGTGAGTGAGTTTGACCATTTAGTTTCTAAAACAAACACTCGAACTAGTTCGAAAATCTCTCTAGAATCTTTCCCCGGGGGAGCCATCGTATCTCAGTATGCAACAAAAGCTGCATGTGGACACTTTCCATGTCTTTGCATAAGGCTTCAAACAGCCTAGATTGGAGGGGGCGTGATTTGATAAAGTTTATTATTTTTACAACTTCATCAAATGTATTGTTAAGCGATGCAGGCATTTTTTTCACAGCCAGAGCCTCTCTATGAATACAGCAATGGGTCCATTTGATGTTGGGTGAAACAGCTTTCAATTGACCCAACAACCCCGTCTTATAGCCGGACATAGCGGCAGCACCATCAGTTGTGATCCCAACACATTTTTTCCAGCTAATACCATGTTGGGAAAGAAACTGATCAATAGCATTGAAAATGTCTTCTCCTTTGGTATGTTTAAGTTCACAAGAAAACAAAAAATCTTCATACAACTGGAATTCAAAAATAAACCTCACGAAAACTAGCATAATAGCTTTCTTGGATATGTCAGTACTTTCATCTATTTGTAACGCAAACATATCACACATGCTTAGCTTCAAAAATAAATTTTCCTGAATATTTTCTGACAAGTCTGAAATTCTCCTTTGAATTGTATTATTTGATACAGGAATCGTGCGAATTGTTTTCGCTGCTGACTCCCCAAGCATTGTTTTGCACATTTTTATTCGATATTCGAAAAAATCGAGTGTGTTTCAAGGATAAGTGAGGAGGTAGTGCTGTTATAAGTTGCAAGTACATTTAATATAATTTTGAGTGGTTGTGAGTAGCATATTAGTTTATATTTTACAAAAAAGGTTTTTACTAAAGTTCAGTTTTAGTTTTATACATATAAATTCATTACAAGTATATTCTAATAATAAATTATTGCAACTTAAGTCAACTTACTGAATCCACTCAGAAAAAGCACATGGTTTTTTTAAATTTAACATTTCCTTAGTGATGTACACCAACACCAAGGATATGTAAAATACACCAACTTATAATTTAAATAAATTAAAAAATTATAAAAGAGACTAAGAAATAAAAACATTATCTAAGTATTTTTTGCTGTGCAATAGGAAGTACACTCATTTGACTAGCAAAATTCACAAGATTGTACAAACACTCTCCCCCCCCCCCCTTGAACAAGGTTTGTTTGCTACATTGGAAGTAGAAATTCAAACAGCTGGTCAAACAATAGCAGTTGATTATCTATTGTTTCTTAACTCATCTTCATCCAAGCTTAGACTTTTGCTTATCTCTAATTTCAACCTTTATTTTAAATGTTTCTGATAAGCATTGACCTGGAATGACAACTAATATTTTAAATGTGGGTAAATAAAAGCCCTGCTGGTTAGGCTTTCACATAATTGACTTATTGAATATAATAGATTTGAATTCCTTTCAAAATTATTTAATCAAAGAACTATCACTTGTAATATATATTTATCATAATTGAAAAAACAACTATTTATTATTTATTTTATATAGAAAAATAAATAAATTCACACCAGTAAAATTAAAGTGGATCTGAGTAGCAATTGTATACTCTCAAAATGGGAGGAAATAAAGATATTGAATCATTAAATAATAAAAATAGAAATCAGAAAAAGCTTACAGACCAACCTACCTACGTTAAAATTCTCCAAAAATTAGTACAGCTAAAAATTTTAAACTGCCCAATGAAACAACCAAATCGAGTATAAAGGATGAAACTCAAAACTTATTAAAAGAAATTGAAAACTAAATTGGAAATTGTTAAAAATGAATTAAATCAAAAAGAAAAACAAATGTCTCAATCTAAAAAATACTGAAGATGTACTAAGCATAAATAATTGGTTAACTGACGATCCAATTCACATGTATTTTCAATTGCTTAGTGATAAAGTAATACCTAATATAAATGATATTCACTTATTAAGTCCAACAATCAGCCATGCTGTTAAGATGTTACAGGATTATCACCATGTATTAGATAGTTGGAATATTAAAAATAAACATTGTATTGTTCAGGGGCGCACCCAGAATTTTGGTTTGGGGGGGGCTTCGGCTTCCCAAGTATAAAATGTACGCCTATAGTTTTCCATTACATGACCTTCAATGACCAGTAATATATAATTAGTTGGCCTATAACATATCGAACTACAATAATGTAACATTTGGTACATCACTGTATTACATGATCATTAGATAATTGAGTAAGCTAAAACCAACTGTCTGTGGCCTGTTTCATAATCAACTACAAGTTAATCTTATTAGAGAAAAATTTAAGTTAATAGGCTACTATTACATTAAACCAGCTTTTAGCTCAATTAAAACCTTATTAAAATTACAAGTTAAAGCTTTATATTGATTTTTATTATGAAATGTCATCCTGGAATAAGTTGGACTGTCATTAATTAGTTTTAAAGTTTTCAAGGAAAGAAATAATACATTTAAATTACAAATGTAAATTTAATGATTACAAAATGAGATGTAAGTTAAAGTTGAAAATATTTACAAGACAAAATCTAGACGTCTGGTCGATTTTTTGAGAACAGAAACTACCTCTGTATTGGTCACTTCTATTTCACGGTGAATATTCAAAGCCGCCAGTCCACTCAGTCTGTTAGCACCCATGGTATTCCTTAGATAGGTCTTGAGTCTACGTAATGTTGAGAACGACCTTTCTGCTGTACTCGTAGTTACAGGGATAGTGCACATATTTTCAACAATATGTGGATGTTAGGAAACATGTCCTTATCACACAAGTTCAACAAATCAATTACATTTCTTGGTGTGTTGGTGTGGGTCTTAAAGCTGTTGTGCCACAACTCAAACTCGGCTTTGAGCAGGCTTTCGTTGTTCCCACCACTTTCAATTATGTCATTTTTATAAAAAACAACACAGCTGCAGATAATTAAGTTTTGAGGTTTCTTCCTTTCCACGTGATCTCATCGGCTGTAGGCATCAGACACTCAAACCCCTTCAATATGTCTTTATGTTTCATGAATCGGGATTCCAAAGAACTTATCAAAGATTCAATCCAAGGGATGAAAATAGATCGCCGGTAGTACACTTCAGGCGTATCTGCTGGTGTGTTGTTTCTATTTTGTTGTCTGCCAAACTGTTCGGGGCATGGAGATTTTACATCCAAAGTTGTTGGCCATATGGGTAGCCTCTTCAAACAAGGAGTGAAACTCTTCATCCGCATTTGTTCTTATGGATTTTAGGCTTTCAAGTACAGTTTCAGCATGTTGTGATTGCAGAAGATAGTTTTCCCAAATCACTTCCTTGCAAGCTTTTTTGCTTAGGTTTACAGTGTAACCAAGGAGCTTGTCTGATGCCAAGAGAGAAATGATGAATTCGCCTTGACGTAAAGAGCTGAGTAAAATAAGAGCTCCAGAAGAAGAGTCTCTATCACTCCAGTTTTTGATTTCCTCCAACGCTACTTCAAACTGGTGAAGAAGCTCCTTCATGACAAAGACGGCATCATGCCTTTGCACCCATCTTGTTGGACAAAGGTTGTAGCAGCTTTTTCCTGTTGGTTCAACATTTATCTCCGATGCAATACACTGTTGTAAAACGGCTTGTCTTTTAGGAGTGTTGAAAAAATTATACACCCTCTCTACTATTCCGAAACAGTTTCTGATAGGTGCAACTTCAGAAGCGTTTGATAATGCCAGATTAAGGCTATGAGAAGCGCAATGCACAAATATTGCTGTGGGGTGAGCTTCTTGGATACAGGCTTGGGTCCCATTAAACTTCCCACTCATTGAGAGCCGCTCCATCGTACCCTGGCCACGTAGGTTATTGACGTCAATGTTACTATCTTCAAGTCCTTTTATTACAGTTTTTGCCAACTCCTACCGGTTGTGAGGTTAGTGGCATGAACTTGAGAAATTGCTCACATATTTGGTAATTATTGATGCATCAGAATCTACGTATCGTAGACACAACGAAAACTGTTCAATTGTTTGAAACATCGGACGTTTCATCTGCGAGAATACTAAAAAACTTAGCCTCTTTAACTTTAGTTTGCTATTTTTTCAGTTATGATCTGGTTACAAGCATCAATTATTTGGTTTTGGAAGTTCCAACTTATGTACGTAGCATTTTTTCCACATGATTCAAAGTGTTTTTTTAAATCTTGATCCCCCGCTTCAATTCTGGCTCTAAGCAGTGCTCTAAAGTTACCCTCATTCTCGGCAGGTCTACGATTTATATCAAACTCGCCATAATCTCTATGGCCCCTAAAGCAATATTTTGCCTTCCACACAAAATAATAGTGTCTATTATCGGAGGATTCTTTCACGTTGTTTTTGGGCTTGAAGGTCTTTCCCTTTATCAAGGGATTTGTCGATTGATTTGATTTCACTATCCATTACTCTTTTAAAGTTAGCTGCGCTTACACAAGAGTCCTTGTGGTACTGTGAGGCTGCATGCTTTTCAAATTTTTCTAATGCTTTTTTCCAGTTAGAAAAACCTTCCTCAACAAGTTGGCAGTATGTTGAGCGTTCTACTTGCCTACTTCTTTTTGGAAAAAAGCATACAATGAACACAGTATGCAGAGTCTTCAATTCCAGAATAAGACAGCCAAGTATATTTATTTAGCCATGAAAACAAAAATTTTCGTTGTTGAGTCCCATACGTTCTGTAAGGAAAGTTAAAACTACTTTGAGGGACCCATCTGTCATTCAACACTTTTAACTTTTCACTGTCTGTCAATTTTTTTGTTTTAAACAAAGCAATGTCTAAGTTATTTTGACTTACATCGGACTGCAGAGTTCTTACGTTAGCTCCCGAGACATCCTCCAACACAAACTCAGGCTGTTCAGCACATGTAGGCAGCTCCTTACTTGCCGAAATATTTTTGTGGCATTTCAACGGTTTAAAATAGTTTTGTATACTAGCTTTTTCTTTATCACCCATAACTTACTAGTACTACTGTCCAACCAATTTGTCAGACCTAGACCACAAACACAGCTTGAACTTGACAGCCAGACAACCCATAACACACACTATACTGCAATTCGATAAAACTACGACTGTCAACTGGACAAAAGACAAATTCACTGCGGGGGGGGCACGGGCGCGTCTGGTGAGAGTTGTGGAAACTAGAGCTGGTCGCCCATGGCAACGGCACGTAGTCATCGCCATAGAGCAGGATGGAATGGAGGGAGCTAACACAGCAGCGCAGGCAGTTATACTGTGAATACATACGTCTAAATATTTGTTTCACAACTCTTGATTTCCTATGATTTAATCTGTGTTACTTTAATAAATAGGTTTAACGTTACCATTCATTATAGTTTATAAAAGTACGATAAAACATATATGATGATACATAACGAATGATTAGTCACATACAGTATTTATTAGTCGGATATATCAGGTCCTTGGGGGGGGCTTAAGCCCCCAAAGCCCCCCCCCTGGGTGCGCCACTGGTATTGTTATACCTGTAAATGACAGCACTGACTACCAAAATGCAGATCAAGGGAGCCACTGGAGCCTGCTGTTGTACACAAAATTTAATAATGAATTCTACCACTATGATTCATTAGGAACAGCGAACAACACAGCTGCCCAAATAATTATTGACAAGCTTAGCAATTACTTACAACTACAAACACCAGTAAAAATGCACAGGCTTGATGGGTCTTTACAGTCAAATGGTTCTGATTGTGGAATACATATAATTCTGGCAGTAGAAGTAATAATTCAAGAATTAGTTAATGTAATTAAAAGTAAAAGTTTACCAAAGTTTTGCCAAAATGACTGTGTTAAAAAAAGAGCTGCAATTGCATTAGTGCTACAAAATAGAAGTGTAATTACAGCTGATGTAATAAAATTATTCATGTATAAAATTAATCATCATCTTGAGTCTAAAGTAAATATTACAATCTCTGAATTGAATTGTGAGAAAGGTTTTCCTCCAAAGTATAGTAGCGATAATCTAGATATTACTAAACAAAGCCAGCATATTTACATTAAACCTAGAAAAACCAAGGCGATACAACGTGTAAACAAAAGATCGAGAATAATGATTTTGGTGATAGTCATGCTAAAGGTTGCGTTACAAAACTACAGCATGTAAGTAACACTATTGATGCTGATATATCTGGACATGTCAACCCCGGTGCTCCGTTAGCCTACATCTACAACAACATAGGTAAGGACAAGTCATCTTATACAAAAAACGATGTGGTTGTAATTGTTGGTGGAACAAATAGCATTAATATTGACAGTGTGGACACTTGTAAAATGATTGAACATCATATAAATAGCCTCAAACATACAAATGTTGTTTTAACTACCGTGCCCTATAGATATGATCAACCTGAAGACAACTTTTTGATTAATAAACTTAATAAGCGCATATATGAAATGGTGAAGAAACATTCTGAAGTGTCTTTTATCCCTATAAACAATCTTTTAACAAGAGAACACTATACCTATCACGGACCTACACCTAAATAAAAAAGGAAGAGAACTTATATGTAATGTCATAGCATTGCATGTGACAATTAAACTCAGTAACTCTTCTGAATCACTTATAGTAGAACCCAGCACTATAGTTCAAGATACTTTAAATACATCAGAAGACAACCCTAACCGAACACACACCAGCATTACCCGGATCGCAAAACTCTGTGCTGAACCAGATGTAATCAGCTCACCATTTCATGGCTTCTCCACTCCAGTCAGTACACTAAGTCATAACAACAAAAAAAACCTCTACAGCAGGCCACTTTTAGAAATAACATAGGCCTTAGCGCAAGACGAACATAATTTTCGTGTTGTATTTTGGAATGTTCAGGGAATTGGGAATAAAATTGATTGTTTAGAAGAATTAAATCAGTTAAATCATATAAATGTTTTATGTATAGCCGAACACTGGCTGAATTCTTCTGAGTTAAGTATTTTTAAGATAAATAATTTTAGTCTGGTCACTGCTTACTGTAGATCCAACATTTCCAGGGGTGGCTGTGCAATATTTTCAAAAAATATTTATAATGTTAAAACCTTAGAGAATGTCAATAAATTATCAATGAGAACATGTTTGTGAAATTTCTTCTGCTTTTTTTGTAGAGTATAAAATTGTGTGCATCTGTATATATAGACCTAATAAAAAAAATCTTTCTAAATTTTTAAATGTTTTGTTTTGAATGTTTGGTATTAGTTTCTAGACTTAGTTGTAGATATTATTTTATGTGGTGATTTTAATATAGATTTTGTTAATAGTAATTGCAATCAAGTAAAAGAAATCAGCAATGTATTTCGTGATTTTAATCTTAATTTAGTAACATTAGAAATAACTAGACCTAATATGAGAAAAGATAGAATTGTTAACAATGGAACTTGCATAGACAATATTGTGACCAACATTCAGAAAGATAATTGGTTTGGTTGTGTTATTCCCACTATTGAATCAGATCATCATGCAGTCATGTTATCAGCTAGATTACAATATTAGTAATAATGAAATTATAATAAGAGTTTTCATATTACAGACTTATAAATAAATCAAATTCTGTGCAATTTTGCTCTATGTTAAGTGAATTTAACTGGAAAAATATTTATTTTTTAAAAATCTTAGATGATAAATTTAATTATTTTTTTAACATATTTTTAAATATTTTAGATTTTAATTTTTCCAGTTAGATTAGTATCAGATAAGAGTGGGAATGGGAAATATGACAATCGCTGGTATACAGATGAACTGTATACTTGAAACAGAAATGTATGGAGTTGTTGGATAATTTAAATCTACTGGAAATAAGAATTTTAGAAATCAATATAACAGAAATAAAAATATTATAGAAAAATTATAAAACAAGCAAAAGTAAACTACAATTCAATAAGATTATGACAGAAAAAAACAGTCAAAAGCATGTGGAATATAATTATAAAAAAATAAGAGATAATGAAAAGAAGCCAACTAAAGTAAATTTAGACCCTCAGTCCCTAAATTCACATTTATTAAATTCTGTTGAACAGCTGATCAATAATTTGCCAACATCCAATAACTCACCTGATTACTATACTAATATGCTAAGGAGTATGGATAATTTATCAGACGCTCATTTTGAGTTGAAAGTATTTTCTGTTGAACAGGTTTTTGAAAAAAATACCAGGCTAAGTAATAGTAAATGTCTAGATGTTTTTTATCTTAATCCTGATATTATAAAAATGGCTTCTTTGTATATAGTTGAGGTAATTACTTACTTATTTAATCTTTGTATTACAGAAGGTAAATATCCAGAATGTTTAAAACGTGTTAAGGTTATTCCTGTATATAAAAAAGGTAATAGACAAGAACTAAACAACTATAGACCAATTAGTATTATTCCTGTTGTAAGTAAAATCTTAGAGAGCCTGGTAAATGACCAAGTGGTGTCATATTTTGAAGGCAACAAACTTTTTGATTACAGTCAATTCGGATTTAGAACTAACAGAGGTACTAAAGATGCTGTCCAAAAAAACTCATATCCTTTTGTCTCGAAGGGCTGGAAAATCGAAATAGGTGTGTATTTTTAAAATTCTATGATATGAAAAAAGGCTTTTGATACAGTGTCTCATAAAGTACTATTGCAGAAGCTTGCCTTTTATGGTTTTGAGAGAAATGCACTGCTATTTTTTGAATCTTATCTCAATAAAAGGTATCAATCTGTTTATTGTAATGGTGTTTACTCTGATTATAAGGAAGTAATACATGGTGTCCCTCAGGGCTCTATATTGGGTCCAGTATGCTTTATTATTTATATTAATGACTTGCCTGTAAATATAAAAAAAAAAATAATGTCAGACCTTATTTATTTGCAGATGACTTAGCTCTACAAATACAATGCAAGGATTTGCTAACATCTACTGTATTATTGAATGAGACAAATAGCATAGTTGAAGACTGGTGTAAATCTAATAAATTGTTTTTAAATATAGAAAAAACCCAACATTTATGTATTAGTTTAAATAATAGGCATGAAAAAAACTATATTAAATTCTTAGGTATTTATATAGAATCTGACCTAAAGTGGAAGTTTCATATAGATTTTATTAGCAAAAAACTTGCCAAGGGTATATTCATAATAAACAGGCTAAGGGATTCCTTAGATTTCAATGCTTTGCGGTGTGTGTATTTTGCACATGTGCATTCCCATCTCAGTTATGGCACTGTCCTATGGGGAAGTAGTAATTATAAAAAAAAAACTGTGTTGCAAAAAAGAGCTATACGAATGATTTTTAATAATTTTAGAAAACATTGTAAACCACTATTTATAGAAGCCAATATTTTAAGTTTACACTCTTTATATATATTAGACTGCCTAGTTTTTGCAAAAAATAATTTTAGTGAAATTGACAGACATGAATTTGTTCATAATTATTGCACCAGAAATAGATTTAACATAATGACTAGTCAGTGTCGATATAGCTCTACAATTCATAGTTTTATTGAGCAATCTAAACGATATTTTAATTTATTACCGTACAATATAAAATGTTTAAACGATATTCAATTTAAAAAAAACACTAAAAAAATATCTGTTGAAACTGTGTCCATATAATGATGATGAATTTATAAATGATGTTAAAGTTAATTTTAAATCATAGTATAAGACAATTGTGACAATGCCATGCATGTAAACTTCTTGTAACGGCAATAAAGATTTGAATTTGAATTACTGCAGCAGGAACAATAAGTTCCTCCGCGATTGTATGTGGTTTTCCTGAGTTTGCAATAAGCTCAGCAATTTGATAAGAAGCTAATGTTGCTTTTTATTGATATTGAGACTAGTTTTCTTTATAATATTTTGAGATTTCTTCAACTCATTAAGCTTCAGTTTGAAAACTCTACGGACTTAGTTTTAGATTCAAGATGTTTCGTTTCGAGATGACGGCGCAATTTAGCAGGCTTCATACCCTCATTGGACAACACTTCAAGACAAAGCACACATTGAGGCCTTGGCTCTTCTTCAGATCCAACATAAGTAAATCCTAACGCTAAATACTCTTGGCTGTACTTTCTAACTTTTTTACTAAAATTGGATTTCTTACTCACGCTAACTAGAACTAGGCTGTTGAGAGCTCGGAACCTCATTTACACTTACACAAGTAGACTCACTAGGACTAGAAGTAGGTATGTCATTTGACGCCTGGTCTTCTTGATCTGTATCAGTTATTTTCCTTTTTAACTTAACACTGTTCAGCCAACGATCCATGTTACTGTACTAATAAAATCAGTGCACCCAATTTTAAACGTCAAACAAAAGTAAAAGTAAGGTTATACGCAATACGCTTGTCAAACATCACAATGTGACACTGAACAGGATGACGTCTCCGCTGTGGAGACGATGACTGAGCGCCAGTGCTGCCACTTCTCATATTACGATATTGCCCATTTTTTCAACAAAAAAATACCTTCTTTCATTCGTCAATGCAGTACTGTAATTAATTGTAATAATATCGTTGAGATTTGTTCAAGTTAAAGACGGACGGGTGAGGAATAATTAAGGAAATTTAATATTGGCAGTACGGAAGAAAACTCCAAGAGAAATTCCGGTAATGAAAATTCATCAATTTAAAATAGCAGCTTGCCACGGACCCCCTGCAACCCGTTCGGGGACCCCTGGGGGTCCGCGGACCACCTTTTGGGAACCACTGTACTAGACGACACATTTGCCTCTACATCGTTAACAACAACCAAAAAGAGCAGGGGCCCTAATACAGAACCCTGAGGCACTCCCTGTGTCTGCTTAAGTGGCTTTGAGATTTTACCTTTTATAAAAACATATTGAGATCTATTTTGCAAGTAGCTTCTAAATAAATCTAATTCTTGATCTTTTACATTATAGAATTTCAGTTTTTCTACCAAAAATTCATGTGAAACTCTATCGAAGGCCTTGCTGAGGTCACAAAATGCGGCTCCAGCAAGTTCCTTAGACTCAAATGCGTCTGAGATTTCTTCAACAAGAGATATCAAAGCAGTTACTGTTGAGACACCTTCTCTATAACCATACTGGTTTTTACATAAAATGTTATATTTGTTTAAATGATACATGAGCTGCTTACCTACAATTAACTCTATTATTTTAGGGAAAACAGGTACTATAGCTATAGGCCTATAGTTATTTACATCTTGTTTATTACCTTTAATCTTAAAAACTGGGTGTACTTTACTAATTGTCAAACACGATGGGAAAGTTCCCTGCATCAAACATTGATTAATTAAAATGGTTAAAATATTTACATACGATGAAATTGTTTCTTTAACAAGCTTATTTGAAAAATCAAAGTGGTCTTTACTAGTCTTATTTTTTAAACAGGATACAACTTTACTTACTTCTTTAATATTTACACAATTGAACTTAAATCTATTGGTTTCATCAGCAACAAAATCATGTTTACTTAAAAGGCTCAAAACCGAGGATAACTGGTTCTTATCTTTAACTAAAGGTATATGTTGTGTAGGCCTAGATATGTCAGTTTTATTTACATTACTTTTACAGTTTAAACCAGTAATAAAAAAATTATTGAAGTGATCAGGAGATATTAAAATGTCACTTTCTGTTGTACTAGGCTTAGTTGTCTCTCTTACAATTTGCCATATACATTTAACCTTGTTTTTAGACCCCTGGACCAGGTCATCATTTGATTTCTTTTTAGCTAACCTGATTTTTGACCTATACTCTTTTTTTAGATTTTTATAAGCAACATCAACATCCTGACAATTAACTCTGTTAGGCCTAGGCCTATTCATTAATTCGTAAAGAAAATCTAGTCTAGACTTTATATGAGCAAGTTCAACGGTATACCAACCTTTTGTTTTATTTTTAGGTAAGCATAGCCTAGGCTTGAATATCTTAAGTGGAAAGCATAAGTTATAATAATAAACCAGAGTATCTATAAACACAGCAAAATCATCGTCTGCATTTATTCCGTGTAGAACTGATTCCCAATTCAAGTTACCAACCATTAGTTTAAAGATGTGGATGTTGTTATCATTTATTTGATGGTAGTACTGTGGTGCAGATGATTCATTCTTCTTATCGATCTCGTCCTCTAGGAAAAATTCTATTGTTTGCCCTAAATGGTCACTTAACCCTACGTTGGTAAAGTATGAATATGTTGTAATAGTGATAATACATAGATAAAATAAGGAAACTACAATTTGTATTAATATTAGTAAACGAAGAAAAACTTTTAGGCCTAATAAAATTGTAAAATGTATTAATCTTTATTTTACTGTTTCTGGAGGCAACTCTCGTTTGTTTTTTTTTTCAATGTAGCTACCACCGTTAAATTATGTTGCATAGCTAGTTCATTTACAACGGGCACAGATGAAAACCAATTATCCATGGTTACATTACGCCCAGAACCATAGATCGGGGCAGTAAGTCTTTTCACAACTGCATGAGGCCTATTGTCAAGAGAAAATGGACCTTCCGGCTGTGTACCACAGTATAACTCAAGATTGCAAGTGTACATCATCTTGGCATCAACTAAGGCGAACATCTTCAACCATATTTAGCTGGTTTTTTAGGCATATATTGCCTGAAACTACACCGGCCTCGGAATGACTCGAGCATTTCATCCAACGTGACATACTCGCTGGCACTGTAATGTTTCAAGCAGCGGGCAACAAACCCATCAAAAACATTCCTTATGGGGGCGAGTTTATCTAAAGCTCGCCGGGTTTGCCTTGTGGCTTCATCGTCAAAACGGAGTGCTCGCAACAATAAATAAAAACGCTTGTAGCTCATGACCATGCGAAATATTTCAGGAGCAGTTCCGTCAGTAGCCCATAAGTCTGATACCTTGAGGTGCGATGATTTAAGAACTCCTGCCATGTACAGCAGGCCAATAAGAGCCTTTATTTCTTCATCGTTTGTATCTAAAACATCAGATTCGCGGCTATAGTTTTGCCTAAGTTTTTGCAAGCGAATTTTTGTGTATTTAGTTATTTCCTCAATAAGTAAGTCCGGAAAAAAGAATTTCCAAGCTTCCAATATTGTTTTTGCATTTCGAGCATCTCCCTTTACTCCAGGAAGGTGAAGAACAATGTTTCTCACTGACCTGCGTCTTTGTTGTGGGCACGAATGCCGATTCCACAGCGCAACTTTGTCCTTCCCTACGTAGGTTGGTCCCGCAGGATAAGTACTTTCTTCTTCTTCATCACCTGATTGTTCACTGCCAGTTTCATGGTCACTGTTATTCAGACAATCTTGTTCATCGTCAGAAGAAAAATAATTTTCAGCGACAGTCTCTTCTCCGTCAGTCTCTTCTTGAAGCCACTGCACTATATGGCCTTCACTCTTGATAAAACAATGAAATGTACACAATCCGTAACACAATACACGCTACTAATCGCAAATAAACAATAATAACACTCAGATGAATTTGGAAAAAACTATAACGCGGATGGTCGAAGGGTGAGCGCGCCGCTCACTCGCGCGCAGTACCGTCTAGTTATGCGTCAGGTGCACAAATAACTAGGTCAATGACTCTAGACCAAACACCCCCCACCACTCAACATTCCGAACGACAGCTACTCGGAATTCTCGGCCGGAAACTCGAAACCGCACTGATTTATGGCTCATTTAAAACAAAGGTGAGCGCTCCACTCACCCTTCGACCAACGGCGGGTTAAGTGTAGGTTAACCGCTTCGGCCTTAAAAGTTGATGTTCCATACACCAGGATGTTATCCAAAACAGTTTTTTTTTTGCGGGTTGGCTTGTTTATTGTCTGAAAATCCATACATTGAACACAAATTCAGAAATGTATGGGTTACTTGATCTTGAATGTTTATTTTAATATTAAAATCACCACAAACAATTGCAGTTTTACTTCTTTTGACTAAGAATTCAAAAACTTTTGTCAGAATTTCAAAAAATACTTTAACGCTCGCAGTAGGTGGTCTGTAAAAGTGTGTATGTGTTTGCCAACGTAAAAGGACATTCTTCTTGGCCAGCTGTTATTGAGAGGATTGACACAAAAACTAGATTAGTAAAATACTATGTTAAATTTAATGGAACAAGAGAGGTAGTACTGGTTAAAGATATATATATATATTGAGTTATTTGTTGAAAATAAATTTCGTCATGAAGGGAAAAAATTAAAAAACACAAAATTTGCTAAAGTGATGAAGGAAGATGAAAACAGTCTATGTACAGCTTAATATCTTAACAAGGGCAATAATTCCTTGCTTTGTAGCTCATGTAACACAACAAGACATGATAGTGTAAGTTAATTAAAACAATCAAGTTCTAATGTAGCAATGACTACCAACTATACAGGAAACAATGCAGTTGATTTGTCTATTGTTTTAATTATAAATGAAGAGAATAGCACTGAAGTAAATAAAAATGATAATGAGCTTTTGTCTAAATGTTTAATTAGTATTCCTACTCAACCTTTGGCTGTTAGCAGCCCACATTGACCAAAACTATGAAAAAACAATGAATGACAATAATGAAATTACAGTCATTCTACATTAAACAACCAAAACTAATGAAAAAGTTTTTAAAATGTTGGACCGACAGTTATGAACAGTTAAATAACAAACTTCTAAAGGGGGAAAAGTTATCTGCTTAAATCCTGTAATCTGCCATGCTGTAAAAATGTTGTCAGCTTGTACTTTTTTCTAGAAAATATAAATTTGATGGCAGCTGAATATTTAAAACCATTTATTCTTACCAGTGAGTGACAATGAAGATTTTACTGAATATTTGCAAACTGAATCTAATGAAATAAAAGGAACTGGTTCTCACTGGAGCCTTCTTGTATATGAAAAAAGGACAAAATTGTTGTTCTATTATGATTCCCTGAAAAGGTATAACTTAGAATCAGGCAAGAAATTGGCAGAAAAAGTATTTAATTTTTAGAAACATGAAAAATCCAAGTTTAATTTTGTATCTGATAATGCTGTACCCCAACAAGAAAATAACTATGACTGTGAAATCTTTGTGATAGCAATAACTGAAATAACAATAAACATTTTACTTCAGCACTCAAGTCTTACATGTAGGCTGCAGGACATTGCCTTACCAATACTAGATGAAGCTATAATATTGACAAACAGAGCACAGGTGGCGTATATACTTCAAAACAGCACAAAAATCACTAAAGAACTTTTAAAGGTAACTTTAATTGGTCCTAAAAATACTAACAAGATTGAATCAAAGAACATAATATACTCTACAGAAGAAAGTAATAGGGAAACTTTGAAAACAGAAAAACAATTGACTGGAAGAAAAATTGATTGCCATGCCCTACAAAGCCAAGTACTGTACCTAATGTAAAAAAATCGAAAACTACAAAATAAAAAAAATCTGCAATATTTTTTAACAAAAAAATAAATGTTGCAATATTTTCCGATAGTGAAGGTAGAGGCTTATGTATCAAAATGCAACAAGAACAACCTAATATCAGAGCCACAGGACTTGTTATACCAAACGCAAAGTTTCTCCAAGTTGTTGAAGCTGCAGCTGCCTCAATCAACAACAATGTCATTGTGCTCTTATGTGGCATCAATGATGTTCTCAAAGATGATTTGAAAAATATGTACTAATCTCCAGGAAAAATTCTTACTTCTCTCGGGAAAAACTCCTGTTTTAATGTGTACAATACCAATAAGATATGATCTAAAAATGATAGACCCTGTTCATAGTTAAGTCAAATTGTTAACAACTATATCAAGGAATTGGCATTACGCTTGGACTATGTCTATATTACAAAAACAGACCATCTTTAAAAAAGACACCACACAAAAAATGAACTTCATTTGAATAATTATGGAAAGGTCAAATTAAGTTTGCTTATTTCGGAAACATTGGAAGCTATTTTTCCTGAAAAATATGACAAAAAAATGTATGGGTTATATTCGTGACGGAATATCTCCAGAACAGTTTGCAGCAAACATAATAAAGTTCCATTTAGCCACGGGAGTACCTGTAAATATTATTAGCTACAATAAATCTGATTAAAAGCTAAGAAATGGGCTTACATATACAGATTTTCTTAAAAACCTGAAAAATTTAATTTTGACAATTCATGATGAGTAAGAGACACAACTGTTGTCATCTGGGGATGTAGCCCCATCCTTTTTCTTACTGAAGAAAACTCAGTCACTGCCACACCTGAAACTTAACCCTGAGACTATTTTGCAAAATAATTGGTCTGATGATCACTAGTGCTGTTTAGATCTGCAGTGGAGACAAGAAGGAGCTCAGGAGCAACAGTTCGGCCAACCAGTCTACTACCTCAGACGTCACATATGTTATCAGCCCAGCAGTAAGGTCTATCCTAGTTCTGTGTAGTGATGCAGTGAGAAGTGCAAGCTCTGTGAGCTCGGTTGTGCTTAGTGAAATTTCTGCTAAGTTTGCCGGCTGCACTTACAGCTTCTTCTTTAAACTCCTCACTCACCAAAACAATAGAACATCAATAATGTCAAATGTCTAAAACCTAATAAAAAACACATTCCAAAATTGTCTAGCATTACTAGAAATTTAAAAATAATCCATCAAAATATACAAGACCTTTTTTAAGAATTGAAGCATTAGAAATAATTTTAATAGAAATAAATCCTGGTATTATAATTATTACAGAGCATAATATGAGAAAAGATCAACTTGAAAGATTTAACTTTAGTAAATATAAATTAGTTTCTGAGTACTCTTGTACAACCACAACAGGTGGAGGAGTATTCATAGTGTCACATGGGGGCTTAAAGGGGAAGCAGTTGGTCCTGACCGCAATACATGATCTTTGTCAGGACATTTTTGAGTGTTGTTTGGCTGCTTTTGCTTTTAAGGAGAAAACCATATTAGTAGCTGGTGTATACAAAACTCCTAATTTAAATATTATGGAATTTTAAAATAGGCTTAATAAAGTTATTGATGTCTTATTACAAACACGTAATGATATAATTATAGAAGGCGACTTTCAACATAACATTTAAAAAACTACTGTAGACACAAGGACACTTAAAACCATCTTAGCATCTCATGGCATGATGCACCATTTAATAAATTTTCCAATACGAGTACCAGATTCATCAGCAACATGTTTAGAAAATATTTTGACTAATGTCCACAAAAAAAGAATTAAAGTGACTGGTCTAATAACGAGTTTGTCTGATCACGAGGTCATTTGTTAGAATTATTAGACTTTTTTGAAAAATACTTTACTTTTAAATTTAACAAAACTTTCATACTCATCAGAAATTTCTCAAGTGATAATAAAAAATATTTTAAAACTGCTAGCCCAAGGGGGATTTGGATTTTCTGTTTACCAAGCTCCAATAAAAGACAAATATGAATTTTATGATCAAATTTTTAAATCTTATTTTAATCAATCTTTTCCCTTATATTTTTAAAAAGACAAAAAAAATGGAAAATTGGGCTGCATCTGATTTAAAAAGAGAAAAAGGAAGACATTATTCAACTTAGCAAAGTAATGAGAAAAAAAAAACAATAATCTTAAGAAAACATTGTGTAAGAGGAACAAGAAATACAGTTATAACTTGATCAGGACCGCCCAGAGACTTTTGGTGGCCCGGGGCAAAGATTAGCATGTGGCCCCTCCTTTCACTTTAAAGTACATTTAAAAGTGAAAGGAACTGGCGTACCGCAATGCATATAATTGCATATATTTAATATATGCAAAATATACTACATATAATTGATATTTTATTTTTAGCACATTCTACAGTATTCTTACCTTCTCTTTCATTAGAGTTTACAATAATTAAGATTCCTGTTTTTGGTCGTTTTCTCAGGCTGGCTGAGAAGCCCCGGAAATGTTTTGCTCTACAGTATTTGATATATACTTTTTAAACATTTCCTTAAATATAACTGCAACAACAACAGCAATCTCTTTTAACAAAACTGCTATTCTGTAACCCTAAATGAATAATAACGAACTAGCCATTGCATAGACAGTTGCATAGTTATTAGTTGGGCGCAACAGGGCTTCGACCGCCTATTGAGATGCTTTTCTCGTCAATTCTTAGTAAAAAATCCTTTACTGATACACAGAAAATCTGTACAATAGTATCAATGGAACAAAATAAGGTTAAATAACTTATTCATAGATAAAATTAACGTACATTTCTATGAAAACGTAATAATGAGTTACAATATGTTAATCAGATAATATTAGGTCTGAAAATTCAGGAATTCCCCAATGCTGTAGAATACGTGCTCTGACGAAAAATTCTTCAACTCTTCCCAAAGCGCCCACCACCACAATTCTTGATAGATAGTGTTAACGCATCGCACAGCTGAATGCCGTTGTAAAGGAGGTGACTTTCAAAGAAACTTGTTTTGTTTTTTGGTATAGCTTAAAAATATTAAGGTCTCTAAGGTTATATCGGGATTGTTGATAATCTGTGTGGAATAAATGAATATAGCTATGAACGTAAGTTAAAAAAAAAAAAAAAAAAAAATTTAATTGAAGGGAAATTTAGAATGTTATTGTCTTTAAACAACAACCTGTAAGGTTTTTGAAACCAGCTCTCAGCGCTCTCTTTTGAAAACGAAATACAAGTTCTGTCCTTAAAACTCTCATAACCCCCTACTGCAACACCATAAGATATGATAATAAAACGTAACCATAGATTACTGGGTATAAACTTTAGCCTTTTATACTCTCAAACTATGTATTAATCTGGAAATAGAATACGAATCATAGCAAGTTAAAGTAATGGAAAACTACAGTAGGTTACTAAGAAATCCAAAAGAACGCACTAAACTACAGAAATATAATTTTATAAAATACATCAATAACAAAATATTTATTTGCTGGATGACAGTAACCAAACTGACTGATAATTGAAGAATCACGATACCAAGTAAGAATACACACGACACACTCATCATGACAATTAGTTGAACTCTTCCAGCCACGTTGTTACAACATTGCATATTTTGCATGCAGGTTTTTTTGGGTGCAAAACACAGTGACTAATGAAAACGACAACTATTTCTTAAATGTAGTGCATACATTGAAAAATTAGCTGATCAGCGCCGGGAAAGAGTGCAATGTTGCCACATTCTAACGCAGTGCAGCCACCTACTACCGGCTTTGAAACCAAGTTTGTTAGAACCTTTTCTCATAAGTAGGGTTGCCATAAATTTTCATAGTAAAATACGGACACCTGGTATACTTGAGTGTTTGATGAGGAAGGGGGGGTTGAAAATGATATTTAATAATTTTACAATATTTCATTTGGTTGTAAAATTGGTAACTTAATATTAATGACTTTGTGATTTATAATAGTTTATTACAACTATATTTTAACTTAATATTTCAGAGTAATACTATACTAACAAACATTATATTTTCCTCTAACATAAGATCATCAAAGTTTAAGATGGCAGAACTCAATAAATTCTCTTAAATCTCATATAAAATGTTTATTCATCACTTGTACTAGTTGTACTGACTGAAGGCTGAAACTACTAGAAATATTTTCTCCTAAAGAAATATAGTAAAAAGTAAAGCACAATTGTTTTTAATGGCTTCAAACATTTCAGTATGTGACATGTCACGGTTAACTTTGATGCTTAGAATAGCTTTGACCTTCTTCACTGACAGTCTATTCCGATCGGTATCCAGACATTTGTCATAATTAATTGAAAAACTCGTTTAACTGGTGCTGAAGTACCGGGCAGAGAAAGAGCAAACTCCAACAATCCTGCAAAATTTACATTCTTAATTTCGACCAAGTTCAAGGTTGAACAACTTTTTTAAGGGAGGGAGGTGTGTGTTTGTATAATATTGCATAGTATATGAGCCATCATGCAACACACAACTTCTTACGATTGTCGATTGCCCACAGTAAAAGTACCTGTAATACATACAGGTATTTTATCTTATTAAATATTTTAAATATATTTATAACACTAATAGAACGAACAATACGGACATATACTCGGTTTTTTCTTTTTACGGTACGGACATGGACACTGAACGAAAAATACAGTATACGTACAAAATACGGATGTGTGGCAACCCTACTCATAAGGACTTCGACCTTTTAATGTCAGATATAACATTTTTAATTTAATTTTATTGTTCTTAGGATTCCACTTTTTTATTGCCATTTATTCGCATACTTTAGGTCGCAGGTTACTGGTCACTCGTTTTCACATTAAATAGTACTATTATTTTGCTACGACGAGTCAAGGGATGTTTGAAACACTCAAGATTATTTATTTACACAAACAGAATGGGCGAAAAAAATACAAAAATAAAGTTAAACTACACTTTAAAGCATAACTAATAAACCAATACAAATACATAAATTCATAATCACTGTATTATCTTAGGTTTATTATAGTAATCATAACTACTGGTTTTGTAAGGATTACAATGTGCCCAAGCAATTGATTTTCCCTATCACTAAAAGCCAAGATAGAGTTGAATTAAGGACAACTATATTTTGTTTGGACAAGTATAACAATTTTGTTTGAAATAGTAGAGACTTTAAAATTAAAACATACAGAAAATATGAATGCGTTTCAAACACGAAGTATTTAGTAATACAAATGAAAAGTTTGTGAATCTTTTGACAGGTTTTATTAAAATAGTATACGAAAACAGGACATCTCATTGGTGTCCACA
>JAQJVL010001575.1:134546-168981 GCA_035578905.1 Stictocephala bisonia
GTTTTATTAAAATAGTATACGAAAACAGGACATCTCATTGGTGTCCACACCATTAAATCATATTTATATGTTCGCAAATTGGAAATATATGTTGGTGTTTTCACAAGCTGGACTGTACCCTTGACGCAAAAAAGACAACTGGTGATGGGTGAAGTTGCAGTTGAATAACAACCACAGTGCATGAGAGAAGTCACGCCACTGTGGCGCGCTATATTACCACTACCAGTCTTCAAAGACCAGTGTTCAACTTGCACCAAAAGCTCCCTATTTGCTATAAAACTAATGGTATAGTTTAAACATTTTGAAACTAAAAATGTATACTTATCAAGCCTAATCTCACAGTAATAATGCTGTAATATAGACCTGAATCATTTCTTATGTAGTATATTAAGTATTTTATTTTTTGTTCCATGAATGTGGCCCCCCTCTGGACTAAGTTTGTGTGGCCCCAGGGCAATCTGCCCCTTTTGCCCCCGCCCCCCTTCTGGGCGGCCCTGAACTTGATCAAGGCTAAACAAAGTTTTTTTGATAATAAAGTAAAAAATTTACAAAATGTAGCTAAAACGATATAGAAAATAATTAACAGAGATGCAGGTAAACACATCTGTGGTACTAAAGGGAACATCGCTTTGATTGATGCTGGTAACGTGACTACTGGTCCTGTAGGTTTATTTTTGCTGTTTAAACAACATTTTGGGATTTCTCAAATTCTTCTACAAATATTTGCATTGGAAGGTAAAAAACACCAAATCTCAGGTTCATACACAATTCCCTTCTGTTTCTAGAAGATAAAACAAATTTTTCTGACAAATTAAAACTAATTCTGCTAGAAAATAAAATGTTATAGTGCTCTTTCAAACATGCATATTATTTTTATTTTAAATAGAACTATCAAATTAGTTAGAAAGATGTTTTCCATTATTAAATAAAGTAACAAATCATTGACAATAGACGGTAAAATAAATACCTTTTCTTTGTTACCACACCAATCTTGAGTTACTTTGCACTCTTGAATAGTCTAATTAATTATTAGTCCATTATTATGGTATCGATATATCCTGATTGGTTGTATTTATTAATAGGTGGTAAAATAAATACCCCTGTTTTATTCTACCACCAATCTTGAGTTTCTAAGCATGATCGATTTCAAAGGATGTCCTTCATCTTCAGGTACACTTTACTCTGGGCTTTCATTTTACACAAAAACACATCAGTAAAGTGCATCTGAAGATTAAGACATCCTTTGAAATCGATCGTGCTGAGAAACACAAGATTGATGGCGGAATAAAAAAAATAGTTATTTATTTTACTATCTATTGTTAAATATAACCAATCAGGATTATAATAAAATTGATCATAACCTCCTGGGTCCTGAAATTTTTAGTGTTCAATACTGGCAAAAGCCGATGTGACTAGTATCAGACACTTCACTTCACTGTCATATAGACAATACACAAAATTCTTTATTGGTACTCTTTGAGATCACAATGGTGTCAGTACATTGATTTACAATTGATGTCAAAACAAGGATCATGGATATATTGAATATTATTAAGATCTTCTATCATTTATTGGTGTCAATTTTCTTCTGCACTCCTCCAGTTTAAGAACTCATTCAATGAGTAGAATGGTCGATTGGTGAGCCATTTAGTCAAGGCTGATTTCAGCTGTTTTCCTTGCAGTGCTTTAAGGTCTTCAGGAAGGTTAAACAATTTCCTACCAGCATAAGATGGTTTCTTCTCAGCAAGTGTGGAGTGGTGTAGAGGAAGTTGGAAGTTTGATGCATGGCGGGTATTATATGAGTGGATGTCATGGCCTCTTTGCAGTTGTTCTCTCTCAGCATGAGCTATGACTTCTCTGATGTACAGACCAATGATTGTTAGTACACATTGGCGAGGAAATTCAGCCCTACAGCTTTCTCTTGGACCAAGGTTGTTCATTATTCTGATTGCTCTTTTCTGTAGTACTAATATTCTTTGAAGGTTTCCTGCTGTTGTGCCCCGCCAGACTACTAGTCCGTATCTTAGGTGGGACTCGAATAACGCGTGATAGGCAGTTTTTGCTTTATTCTCTTAAGGATGTATAAGCAAGAGTTTAATTTCTTGGACAGTTGGTCGATATGAATGTTCCACGATAAGCTGGTATCAATAGTAATTCCAAGGAATGTTGTCTGGCTTTCTATTGATACATCAGGTAATGCTGGAACTTCTTGTCTTCTCCCAAAAGCTAATTGTTTTGATTTTGCTGTATTGACTACTAAGTCATTTTCATGACAGTATTGATAGGCCATATTTAGAGCAGTGTAGGATTTAACGGCCAAGTTGTTGTGTGATACTTCTGACACCAGAAGTGTTGTGTCATCAGCATACATCAGTGTGTGCTTAAGTACTGTGGCATGTCATTTGTCAGGAGGATAAAAAGGACTGGTCCCAGCACAGATCCCTGGGGTACACCCCTGTTAATAGGCAGAGGGTCTGATCTTGTCTGTGAGAAGTTGTTGCAGATATGTTGAATATCAACCGTCTGACTTCTTCCCTCCAGGTAACTTCTAAACCAGTCCTTAGCTTGTCCTTTAACTCCTAAATGCCCAAGTTTCCAGAGGATTGTCATGTCCCAGACAGTCAAAGGCTTTGCTAAAATCTAGCATAATGCATGTGACCATGTTTTTTTTCTTCTAGGTTGTCAATTATGAATTCAGCTAGTTGAGTAATGGCTGTTGTTGTAGACCTCTTTCATAAACCCATGTTGGTCCTTTGTTAAAAGGTTATGCAGTTCGCAATGGCTCATCAATCTTTTCAAGACTATTTTCTCAATAACTTTAGAAAAGGTCGGAAGCAATGAAATAGGTCTGTAATTTTTAGCTTCTGTATCGTTCCCACTTTTAAATTTAGGATATACTTTACTTTGTTTCAGACCAGATGGAAAACGTCCTTGAGCAAAGGATAGGTTTGTTATTCTAACTAGAGGCCGAATTAATGCTTTGCTGCAGTGTTTTAACATTTTTGATGAGATTTCATCTAGTCCTGCGGAGGTTTTAGGTTTGAGATTTTTAATTATTTCCTCAATTTCATGCTCATTTGTGGGGTTTAAATGGTTTAGATCATAATTTGTAGTTTTTTGTTGAGCTAAAGTCTTTTTTGTTTTTGGTTGGGTGCTAAGGGTATGCTCTGCTATATTTGTGAAGAATTCGTTAAAGTGATTAGATATTGTACTGGGGTTGGTGATGGTTTCTCCTTTTATGTTAATTGTTGGTTGGGGTGATTCTAAGCATTTATTTTTCCTCTCACTATTTATTACTTGCCACAGGGCTTTTGATTTATTTTCAGCATTGGCTATGTGGTTAGCGGATGCTTGACGTCTGTTTGCTTTAAGTCTAATGTCATAGTCTTTTTTAGCCTTATTCATTTCATTTTTATCTGCTTGTTGTCCTGAAAGCTCATATCTCTGAAGACATTTCAGATAGGTCCTTTTTAGTTGTTTTGCCTCTTCGTCATATATTGGTGTTTTAGTCTTCCTTGATCTTACAGTCTTTCGCGGATATGCTGCGTTCATTGTCAAAACAATAGTCGATAAAAAGTTGTTGTAGGCAGTTTCCGCTGAGACAGCGTGATAGACATTATTCCAATTTTCTTGTTCCACCTGGGTCTTGAGTAGATTGATGTTTTTCTGGTTTAGTATTCTGCGTATTGCTTTCGTCTGAGGTAATGGTTTTAATTTATATTTAATTTCACATAGTTGAGCAGTGTGGTCAGATATTCCAGCATGAATTACAGTAGAAGTTATTTGTTCCTTGTCTAGGTTGGTGCAGATAAAGTCTATTGATGAGGCAGATGTTGGAGTAACCCGCGTTGGAGGGAGTGGCAGTCTTCTGATGTTGTGACTGCTTAAGATGTCATTTAGCACCTGGTTGCCCTTGTCTGTTTTCAAACTATCGATAATTATGTCTCCCATCACAATAATCATGTGGTTTTCTGCTGTGGTGTCCTCAATTGTTGCTGAGAGGATATTTAGTGCTTCCTCAAGCTGTCCACCAGGAGTTTTATAGACACCAAGAATATATATTTGGCTTTTCCCTGAGATTATTTTTATCATTCCCATCTCACATATTAGTTCTTTATTATTTGTTATATTTACTTGATGTGCAAATGTTTCAAATTCATTTTTGACAAAGATGGCAACGCCTCCTTTTTTTATGGTTTTCCCGGCTAAAATGGGTTTTAAAGCAGTAGTTTGGTAGCCTGGTGTTTTCCATCTGCTCCTTTTTTAGCCCATGCTCACTGAGAATGATGATATCTGGGTTTGTTTCTTCTAAGAAGTGGTTTAGTCTGTCTATTTTATTACTAATTTCTTGCATGTTTTGGAGAGTTTATTTGGAGGTTTTTATTTCTTGTCATGGGGTGTCTTGTTGCTCTGGACTGAAATCTAAAAAATTGTCAGGCCGGTGTTGCGTTGTGTCATTAGAAGTGGAGATTGAAGTAGAGGGTTGTGGGATTGGTGGAGCATCAACTGGAGCAGTCGATTTGCTGTTGTAGTTGTAGTATTCCTTCATATGTTCAATGTAAAAATCTATGTCATTATTGTAAAAGTCTTCATAGATTTCATCAATTCTCTTGACTTTAGCATTGAAGGGTGGGCTTTTGATTTTTCCGTTTTTCTTTGGTATTGTTGTCTTCTTTGTCAGAGATGTAGACAGTTATTGTGTCCAGGTTTGGTTGATTCCTGCCGTCGGTGTTTGGGAGTTGGTCTTGATATCAGTCAGAGGTGTGGACAGTTTTTGTGTACAGGTTTGGCTGATTCCTGCCGTCCGTGTTTCTGAAATGGTCATGATTTCAGTCAGAGGTGTGGACAGTTTTTGTGTACAGGTTTGGCTGATTCCTGCCGTCTGTGTTTCTGAATTGGTTATGATTTCAGTCAGAGGTGCGGACAGTGTTTTTGTACAGGTTTGGCTGATTCCTGCCGTCGGTGTTTGGGAATCGGTCCTGATTTCAGTCAGAGGGGTGGACAGTTTTTGTGTCCAGATTTGACTGATTCCTGCTGTCGGAGTTTGATGTCCTATATATAGTGCCCATTGAGAAGACTTGAGCGTGATCTCCAGTTTGTCTTGTCTCAGTTTTAGTTCAGTCAGCTCTTTTAAAAGAAACGAGTTTGAGATCTGATTATACTCATTTGTAGTAGTCTGTGTCTCTGTATTTTTATAGTATGTATTATTTCGCTCCATGTCTAATTTTTTACTAACTTTAAGACGCGTAATTTCATTTCTTAACTCTTCCAATAATTTTTCATATGTATTGATTATCTGTTCTTTTTCTCTATCTTGGTCTTCAAATGTTTGTGTCAAACTGGTCTGAAAATCTTTTTCTTTTATTATTTGTTTTTCTAAATTATTAATTAGTTCAACTAGCGCTGCATTTCTATTTAAGAGACTTTCATTTTCTGTTTTTAGTGCATCAATTATTTCTTCATTGACTTTTAGTTCTGAGGATTGGTTTTTAAGGTTAAGTTCTTGTTCTAGTTGTGAGTTCTTTAATGTTAATTCAAACAGTTTCTGCCTCAGTTTGTTATTCTCTGCCAACAGAGCGTTGCCTGCTTCAGCAGCCAATGAGAGGGAGGATTCTAGATCATCAACGTCATGCAAATTTTCTATTTTATTTTTAATATCTTCTACATTTATTTCTGGTTCTTTGAATTTATGAGTGTTTTTTCTTGTAATATATTGGTGACTATGAATTTCTGCAAAACTGTCAGATTGTTCTCTCATTTCTGCTGTATCTAATTCAACATTTTTGCATTTCACTGAAACTGATTTTGAGAAAGCTATTTCAGCCTCCTTTAGTGCTATATTAAAGTTTTTGTTTCAGTAATTTTCTGTTAACGGGTTTCCATAGAGATCAATAAGTTTTCAGAATAGAGGGCCAAATTACAACCTTTAACTGTAGCTTTTGTGTTATCTCCAAAGAAAAGGATATTATACTTATCAAGTTTGTTTCCATTTGAGAGAATGTCAACAATTTTGGCTGGCCAGTACCTTGTTCTTTTAACTTTTGCAAAAACTATGTCATCCGTGTTGAAAACAGTCATTTTAATCATTTAATTAAGTTTCATTTAATTGTTTCTCTAGTTACAGTTATGTTACTTGTTTTGACCAGAGCTATGGTTGTTTTACAAATAATATATTGTCGATTTAAGGTAGTTAAACACCCAAGTTTTATTATGGCAATATAGTAACATGAAGTCAATGCAGCAGATTTGATTTATAACTATTGTGGATGAGTGTGTCTGAGGTTAATTTTGAATCTGTGACATAGATTCTCTGCTTGTTATCAAGTTGTATAGCTGTGTTTGATTTACTGGTAATCAAAACCTTGTCCAGCTTTATTACAATAGAAATATTATGATTTGTATTGCTGTCGTGGTGAGTGGTTTGGTAAGTTCAAAGCCAAGCCAAGGTTAAAGCTGTTTGTACTTTAATTTGGAAGGCTTCTGGTCAAATTTGAATAAGGTCAGTGGTTAGAAATAAAAATGTTTTATTATATTAATGGATCTATATAACAGTGTTAGTGCTGGTACAAGTGCTTCAGCAGGTTATATCAATTAATTGATATATAATTATTTTAAAGTGTACAAATTTATCAGCTTAAGTTAATATCAGACAGCTCAAGCAATAGTTAGTCCAGTAGAGGTAATGTAAAATATATTTGAATGCATTGACTAGGCAGAGTTGTCACAGGTCAGTTCCACTTGCTGTGCGCACAGAAAGCAGGTGTCTGTGTCAATGTAACACTTTTTATTGTTGTAAATGTCAGCCAGCCTAGTTGGTGTGGTAATGCCTTGTTGGAAGTTTATATCTCTTTAACAGCTGTGAGCTGGCAATGACGTCATTTTATTATTGAGTCATACATTGTTACTGTATTTTACTTAGTAGTTTGTAGTATTGGTTATTTGTAGAATTATTTAGCCTGAATTTTTTATATCTTGAATAAAAATAAGCATTTGGGATTTTATTATATTACTTCATAAATTGTGTTATTAGGACAGTATAGTAGTTTCTTCAATGAGTGTGTTACATATCTAGCAGTGGTAATTCTTGCTTCTGTTAAGTGGGTATTATATTAATAAGATTGTTAAACTTACAGTGTGGAAGTGATGTGTAGTTTAAAGGGGATTTTGTTGATTTACCCAATTAAAACTTCACTAAATGGGGAGCACTTTCACTAGGTATGTTAAATGTCCGCCATCTTGAATGGGTACACATAGTCCTGAGTATTGTGTGCGTTCTTACTGAATAAAAACCAAAGTGCCTACTATCAGGCACTAACATCAATGGTCACCAAGTCCTGAAAACAAATTTCCTTTATTTCACTTAAACTGTAAATATTCTTCTTTAATTTGATTCAAACATAACGTGAAAAATAGTGAAAAAAATCCTAGCTTCTGTTAAATGCATTTTGTAGATGTCCTAATAATAGGCACTTCGGTCTCAGAGTCAGGGTTTTTGAATAAACAAGCACAAGGGTTACCATGTGTATAATTTACTTTATGATAAAAACGACTTAATTGATCAAATTGATTTAATAACACTTATTTACTTATTAACTAAAATAATTCACTTTGTGTGGTATTTCTTGTAGCAATTCCTTCCATCAATAAGGCATAAGTAAACTTTACACTTAGTGCAAAAAACAGTGGATTTTTTTACACATTTGGGTAAAGCACACCGTTTCTGCACACTCCTGGTTACCTCGAGCAAATGCACTCCATGGATCCTACTCTCTAAAGATGGATCAGCGGTCCTCCTCCGATCTGAGAAAATACTCCGGTTGGCTTTGTCTTCCTCACTCTCGTCGTCATCACTAGCAGTGGTACTAGAAGAATTTTTAAGATCATGTTCTTCCCAAATTCCAACTTAAAATTCCTAAATTGTTGAATATATTTAGGAGATACTTTTCAAAGTCTTTTCTCCTCTCTCATTTGTAACCACGCATTACTCAATCCTAGGTCCAAAAAGTGCAAAATGGCTCGAATGGTCAATTTTTTTGTACGTGATCTTGACGGACAGTAAGATAACATTCTGTCCGCCAAGTCAACGCCACCCATGTTTTTATTATAACACTGAATCATCATTGGTTGAGGAACTTGTATATAGCACTTATCTTTTTTTGACCACCTTTTTATATCTGCCTTAGGCTCAATCGAATTGTTTGTTGAGATCATCAAAACTGCTTTGTTATCCATCCACATTGTAATAGCTATAGCCCCATCTTCTCCCACACTTACACTGGAGGAGCCTCTAATGTCACTTTTCCTAAGTTTCTTATGTTTTGGAAGATCAGTATATTTTGGTAGTCTATTTCTCATTATTGTGCGGATCAACGAAAACCCCTCGCTAAGAGCTCATCTGCCAGTCTTACAGTGTTGAACCGCCTATCTATATAAAGAACGTGCCCTGGAACTAGAGATCGAGTTAAATGGATTACTGCTGCTTCACAATGCCAGAACGAATCAGTGATATCCTTAGGGAAAGTAGTTTTACTCTGGTAAACTTCGAAGTCACACATCATGCCATTTGTAATTGCCAATACATATACCTTTATTCCTTCTGGATTTGGTTTAGAAGGAATGTATTGCTTTACACCGCAAGTCCCACTAAACGGAATCATCATTTCGTCTATACATATTTCGTATTGTCTAGGTTGTCGTTGGCAACCTGAAAGAATCCGGTCAATCACCGGTCTTATTTTCCAAAGCCTATCAGCTCTTCTTTCTTCTGCATTTACATCTTCATCAAACACAACTTTAAGACAGTTCCTAATCTGAAAGAATCTATCTCTTGTCATAGCCTCCTGAGTCCTTTTGTACTTATATAAGAACATTGAATTTTGCTACTATAAGTCCCAGACATTTTAGTGGATTTTTAGAGTTAAGACCGAATGTCCTTGTATAAGTACATAACAAAATACTATGTTGAGTCCTGAGAGGAAAAAATCTGTTTTTTTTTTTTTTTTATTTAATTGCAATAAGAACATCTTAATATTGCCCAAAAAAATGTTTAAAAAATTCTCTGCTTATTGTATACCTGACTTTACAATGTCCTTATACAAGGTCGTTCGGTCTTAATTGGTTTGTAGTGAACAAAGACAAAAATAATGACAAAATCCAAGTTTTATTTACATCATTATTTCCTGTTGCCTAGTAAACATAAATACGCTTTGCACGTGATACAAAAAACTGACGTCTTTTTTGAACAGCCCTTTTGTCTGCACCTTTTCTGGACGCCAGTAGATACATCGGGGAAATGCTTCGCTCCTTGAGTGTGTCGTTCTAATGAGGGAGGGGCAGTTTTCCTTCCATCAGCGAACGTCTTATCATCCTCATCACTGCTTGAGTCATTTACTTGCTGCAATTGGTCATTTTTTTCAATCAGATTCTGTCCATAACTTAGTTTGAACATCCTAAATTGTGGTATGTTCTTTTCAGGTACTTTTTAATGTTTCATATCCTCTCTCATTTGGAGCCAAGAATTTGTTAGGCTCAAATCGATAAAGTGCATGATACATCGCACAGTCCATTTTTTTGTTCTTGCGCGGGAGGGACAGTATGACATCATCCTGTCAGCCAAATCTACTCCACCCATATTTTGATTGTAGGAGTGGATGACTTTTGGCTATTTTACAGTAATGTACTTTTTATCAAGTTTGCTCCAACGTTTGACTTCCAATACTGGTTCATCTGCCTCATGTGTTGATAATATTGCAACTGCACTATTGTCAAGCCATTTGGTAATTGCAATTTTCTCATCCTACCTTACAGTAACAGCAATCGAGCCTCTGCCAGATTTCTTAAACTCCTTGTCACTGATAAAATCTGTATTATTAGGAATCCTATTTTTCATTATTGTCCCAGAACAATGGATACCATTTTTTAGTAGCTCTTCAGCAAGTCTCACAGTTGTGAAGTATCGGTCAAAATAAAGAACATGTCCAGGAACTAACGATTGGGTCAAGTTCAAAATCGCTGATTCACACAACGCAAAGCCTTGGGAACGTTCTTGAGGGAACGTGCTTGCACCCTCATAAACTTTAAAATCGCATATTATACCATTTGGATTTGCGAGTACAAATACCTTCAAACCAACAGGATTGGGTTTGTTTGGCACAAACTGCTTTAACCCACATGCCCCACTGAAGGGAATCATCATTTCGTCAATGCAAATTTGTTCCATTCTTGGCTGCCTCATGCACCCATCCAAAACTCTGTTAATTAGAGGCCTTAATTTCCATAAGCGATCAGTTTTTTTCATCTCACCAGAAATATCACTATCAAAAACTACTTTTATTGATGTTCTTATAATAAAATATCTGTCACGTGTCATAGCGTCAGCAACTAAGGGTATCCTCCACTTTTTTTCCCAATACATGTGTATTTCGGGCAACTGGATAGCAGACATTATGCAATTAATGCTTATACCCATAGACTTCCCACTCTTTAAGACATATGTCTGATTTGTTTTGTCCACAATTGTTGACAAAATATCATCATCTAAGTACTGCTCTATATACTTATCTGGAGGCCAATCAGATGTGTCAATTGGAAGATATGATGGTTGGCTTGGACTTGATAATGAAGGATGGAATAGCGCCGTTTTCCACACAGCATCTGATGGCGCCATCTGCTTAGTCCCTCTTTATGTTGCTTTCTTACTTGACACTTGGCTAGTTGATGTACCATTTACAGCCGGTTGAATTTTTCTTCTCTGAAAAAGATGCATTTTATAAATATATACTGTACTAGCAGAGTAACCGTACTTCGTACGGGGTTTATATGTTTTGGTAAATAAATTAAATAAAAACAGCTGATCTCTCCAATGTTATTTAAATGGGCCAAAACTATACTTTGAGGGCTTCCCAAAGGTTCCTGGTTCAAAGTACTGACTTGATACCCCCAAAAGTCATATCTAGACTCTAAGGGCTTTTAAACAACACTTTATTTTTTTAAATCGACCCAGTAGTTTAGCCGTAATTCTCCACACAAAAATCAATCAACTTTTTATTAATATAGTTAAAAATACACAACTAGTTATTAGGGAATTAGTATACTTTACAAATTGATAGGCCTACGGAGGAAATCTTATTACAGTAGTTTTTTATAAATGTCATAAAACACATCTTTTCCACACATAAAATATTACGGTACATATAAATTTAAATAATTTCATCATAATCATATAGGCCTACTTACTTTGGGTTTTTGGGTTGAAATTCCTGGATCACTATCATCGCTTGAAGTCTCTTCTTGATTATTTGGGTCGAAATCAGGGTCTTCATCTGTATCATCAGTCCAATTTCCTGATAAACTCCCATCACGCAATGTTAAATGACTGGGCTCATCATCTTGGTCGAAATCTCCGATGTCAGAATCATCAAGTTCATCTAAGACTGTCAGAAGATCATCGACATTTACTAGAACAAAATAAAGGAAAGATGAGTATTAGTATAATTATTTAGCATTTGCTCCAAATTGTGGCCTGAAAATCTTGCACATTAAAAATATATCATATTAAGAACTGATGGTTTTTTTTTTAGGAATTGTTTTCTTTGCATAACATATAAAAAAGTGCAAACCAAAAATAAGCATTTTACTTTAAACTTGGACCTGATGTTCTTATAAAAGGCGCTGTAAAAATATGTATTTTTCATACTGAGACCTAATGGCCTTCTATAAGTATATCGATTTTCAACAATCATTAACTCAGTCAAAGTAATAGTTATATGAATTATTTTGATATATCAGTATGGCTTGTCACATTGATTTGACATTTGCATGACAATAGAACAAAGAAACGTATATTAACTACTTACAAAGTTGTTTGTTGGCATCGGGTTTCCTTCCAGGAGCAGCCATCTTGAAGGAAAATGCAGTGAAGGTGCTCAGAGAGCAATCTAGTGGCAACTTTTCAAACTACATGAGTAGCCTGAACCTCAACCCAGTAGATGCTGCTGCCTATGAGCATTTGTTGCAACTTTTAGTGGTTCACAGCTGATTTTTATTTCGTGACATATATAAGTACATTCGGTCTTTAGCACTATAAACACTCAAATTGATTCAGGACTCAGTACAGTAGGTATTAATGTTCTTATAAAAGGACATCCGGCCTTTAGCTACTAAAAACTTGTTTTTAACTCAGGTCTCAGGAGGATAGAGTTAACAATTCAATTTACTCTCCATTCTTTTTCCCAGTACATTCTTTTTTTAGGCAATTGCAAACAGAACATTACGAAATTAATTCCTAACCAAACCTTAAATTCTTTAAGACTTAGATTTAAGTTTTTACCAGTTTTGAAGAATAAAGTCTGGTTGCTTTTATCTACGATTAATTGAAAAATGTCATCTCAAAATATTGCTGAACATACTTTTCATCATCCCAGTCAGTACAATCTGTTGGTATATACGATGGTTCGTGAAGAGTTGAAGGGATAGGTAAAAAAGTGCCTGCACTCCATGCTGGTTCGGTGGGTGGATGTTTTAGCTAGTTGGCCGCCTTTCTTCATCTGTTTGGTTTTCCCTACATTGTTCTTCTTTTTCTTTGGTTGATTTGTCTGAAAAAATATATTGGATAAGTTACTTGGCAAAGGCTACTAAGAAAATTAACCAATTTTAATGAGTTGGTTCTATTTAGTCCTTGGGTTTAGTTATGTTAGGTATAACATTTTCATGATATTTAATTATTTTTAGTTTAGAAACAATCAATCAGTTTTTATTTTAGTTATGATTCAATTTATAAACCAAATTTTCATAAGATGACAAATCCAAATATTTTATTTCGTGACAGTGATCATGTTTTGACACAAATTTACCTTTGCTGAGTTCGAGGGCTTATTTGTGGCATCGTCTTCCGTGTCGTCACTTGAAGAATTGGTAGGGTGGTAATCTGGATCATCATCTGTATCATCGCTCCAGTCATGCGGTAGTTGATCTCTCACAATGGCACTGAGATTGATAACTTCCTCATCGTCATCCTCATTTCCAGTATCAATATCAGAATCATCCCTTGGAAAGAGCAAAGCAGTTATCTTTCGTGGAGTCACTGCAAAACACATACTGTATTATTTTTAATTTTCAGTTACGTTTAATTTTATAAAATTCACAGAAAAGCTAGGTAAGAAAGATAATGCTTGTATTTTGAATTTGAGGCCGATGTGACTACTATTAGGTATTAGTAAAAATGCCGCCTTTTGGGACTAGGACCGATGTACCTAGTATTCAAATTCAAAATTATCTTTATTCATTATAAGTACAGTGTACAATTGAATAGTGTCATACATACAATCCTTACATACTAGAGGTCATATTCTATTCAAAAAAAAAAAGATAAAAGAGAGAAACAAAACTACATATTTGAAGAATGTATGAGTACATACATACATATAGTTTAAAAAATAATGACAGTGACACACAAGTTAAATACTTAAATAATAAAATTCTTCAAAAGAATATATTACATTTTCAGTGAGGTAGGTTTTTAATTTTTCTTTAAATTTTTGTTCATTATTACATTTTTTAATTGTGTTTGGTAATGATTTTATGAACTTGGTGTCATAAAATCATTACCAATATAAGAAGGTTTTTTTGAATAAAATTCCAATCGGTGATGATTGGTCAAAATTTCATTCTTTTTGCGAGTGTTGTACGGATGTTGTGATAAAATTTTTGAATTTGTGAAATTATTATTCGAGAGTGTGATTGTGTCATAGATATATTGCCCATAGACTGTCAGGATTTTTAATTCTTTAAAATGTTCTCTTACTGACTCGCCAAATGAAAGTTTCATTATTATTCTTATTGCTTTCTTTTGCTGTTTAAGGATTTGATCCAAGTTTTCTTTACTTGTTGCTCCATACAAACACACTCCGTAAGCAATATGGGAATGTATTTATGAGTAATAAATTGATTTTAGATTCGATAAACTACATAAACTTGACATTTGTTTCAAAGCGTATAACCCTGTGTTTATTTTTTTAAATATTCTGTTTAAATGTCCATTCCAATTAAGGTTGTCATCAATTTGCAAGCCTAAAAAGTTTGTAGTTGATTTCCATTCAATTGACCTTGCGTCAATAATAATATTTAAATTATCTTTTCTTTTATTGTGAGGAGTTTTAAATTCAATAAAATTTGTTTTGTTACTATTTAATAGAAGGGATTGTTCATTCAAATACTGTTTAATATTATTTAGTTCAATATGTGCTAAAATTTCGACTTCTTCCACCGTCCTAGCTGATACTCTCAAGTTTGAGTCATCTGCGTATAAGCAGAGGCTACTTTGTGGAGTGTTAGTCAATGAAAGGTCTATGTTTTTCAAATAACATATAAAAAGTAATGGGCCCAAAATTGACCCTTGCGGGCGCCATACTTTATCAATTGTAGTTTTGATGCAGCACTATATACCCTATTTCTCTCTGAATACTTTATTTCTACAAACTGATATCGATTTGTCAAATAGGATACAAACCAATCCAGTGAGTGTTTATTTACCCCAAGCATATTTAACTTTTTTATTAATACTGAGTGATTTACACTGTCAAATGCCTTTAACAGGTCCATGAAAATCCCCACTGTCACCTCGCCCTTATCAACTGATTCTATAATGGACTCTATAAATGAAACAGCTGCCGTAATAACTGATTTTCCTTTGCGAAATCCATGTTGAATTTTATCAATCAATCTATGGTCTTCTAAGTATTGTACTAGCTGGTTGCACACTAATTTTTCATATATTTTGGATACAGTAGGCAACAAGGAAATTGGTCTGTAGTTAGATACCAGTTAGATGCAATTTTTTTTTGTAGATTGGTACTATTTTGGAAATTTTGAGTTGATCTGGAAAATATCCTGTTATAAATGAGGAGTTTATTAGATGTTTTAGGATCATACTAAGGTGACATTTAGCTGCTTTCAGTACTTTTACCGGAATTTCATCATATCCAGATGATAATTTATTCTTGAGCAATGAAATTACTTTTTCAACTTCATCTTGTTCAACTGGCTTTAAGTTAAAAGATGATTTTATATTTTGTCCTAACTGGCTATTGCTAGTATTATTGATGTTTTCTTCAATGGGTTTAGGGATATTAACATTCTTAACCCTGCGTTAGTCGCGTCCGTTCTGAAACGCCGTTTGTCGCGCACGGAGTTGGAGACCGGGTTTCTAATATGCGTGGGAAACAGTAGCAAAAATAAAAACTAATTACAATATGGTATGGATATTTATTTACAACATGTTTTCTAAGTACTAAAAGGTAATTTGTTGTAAAAATGTTGTTTTTAAACACAAATTATAACCAGAACTGTTAAAATTATAATGAAATATTTTACGTAAGTAAACTCCTCCCTAAAGTGAAAGTCTTCAATTTAGTAAAACACAGTAAATTGATTACAAGTAGTATTGGGTTAACTATAATTGTAAAATAATAAAAAGGTATTAAATTAAAAACTAAAACTGATGTTTTTTACAATTAATTGTAACTAATAATAGATATTGATTACAGTGCATTAAAATCTTATAATTAAATAATTGTAAAGAAAAATTGAAGGTAAGTAAATAACATAATAATAAAATGCGCAGAAATAATAAACGAGAAAACACCTCTCTAAAGTAAAAACTTTAAAAATAAATTTGTGAAGTGCAGGTATCTAGTAATATAACATAAACTCTATATTAAGAACTATAGTAGTAGTAATAAAAATGAATAATAATAACAGTAATGATAATAAAAATAAGTAATTTGAATGGAATTTAATCCTGTATAATTTTCATAGAGAGTTTATTTAGAAGTCCCTTTTGGTAATGGCACTTGTATTAGTCTGATTCATCAATCTCCATATTTTCTGGCACTTCAAGTGGACAATTGACACAAAGCTTGAGGCCAGTATGCTCGCCGCAGATGTAAATATTACAACGTGCACACTTAAATTTTGATTTTCTGTTTTGTTTCCAAGAGCACAATGAACATCGACCATGAGTAGTTACTTCCAAAGCGACTTGTTCTTGTCGATGTGTTGGTACTCCAGCTAGAGATCTAATTTGTACCTGGAGCTGTCGAGGAAGGTTGGTCAAAGTAGCCCTAACTTTCAAGTGGTCCAAGCATAACTCATGGCTGAGCGTTTTCAAATACAATCTTCTTGCTACTTCCTGTTGGCTGTTGGACCACCAAATTATGAAACTATTAATCCCTCCAATGTTCATCATTGCAAAGAAAATAACAAGTGGCCACCGATTAGTTATTCTGGCTACTGAATAAATAGCCTTCATTTGGTAAGTGTCATGTCTTCACCGAAGCCAAAGAGACTTGTTTGAGGAAGCCTTCCCTTTGTTTCTACAAAACTAGGAGGTATCTCTCTCTTGTTCTTTCTTACTGTACCGACAAACCTATGCTGATGTTTCAGTGTACTAACTAAAGGGACGGATGTGAACCAATTGTCCACAGTGACATTTCTCCCTGTCCCAGATATTGGCTGAATTAGACGAAGAACTACTTCAGATGGGGAGTTGTCTACTTGATGTGGCCCTGCAGGTTGTTTTCCACCATATATCTCCATATTTAGAGCATAGCAAACCCTAGAATCTGTTAAAGCAAATATTTTGATGCCGTATCGTGCTGGCTTTGACTTTATGTATTGTCTAAAGCCACATCTGCCTCTAAAAGGCTCCAACATTTCATCTATTGTAGTGTGTGCACCTACACTATAGTGAGATTTACAGCATTCATTAAATTGCTGGAAAACCTCTCTAATGGCAGCTAACTTATCTAAACTTGTTCGTTCTACTCTCGTAATTTTGTTATCAAATCTTATGGCTAGTAGCAAAAATCTGAACCTTTTCTGTGACATTACGTTTCTAAAAAATTCAATGCTAGTTCCATCTTTGGCATAGAGATCATGTAGATTTAAATGGGATGATCGCATTACTCCGCCCATATACAAGAGTCCAAAAAAAGCTTTAATTTCTGCCCCATTTGTCACAAGAGCGTCTCTCTCTCTAGAAAAGTTACTTTTATGGTCTTCAATCCACTGATTCGTATAACTGACAATATTGTCTAGCATAGTTTCTGGGAAAAACAATGTCAACGTATTTATTGGAGTATCAGCATTCTTAGCGGCACCTTTTACACCAGGCAAACGTGTAACAATATTTTGTTGCATTGCTGTGACATTTTGCCGTTTAGGATGTGAGTACCAGATACTAGTATTATCCTTACCTAGAATACTTGGTCGACTTCGTTGAGGTATATCAGGCTGAGGTGCAACAGCTTGAGGTGGAGGAGGTTCATGATGAAGGTGAGGTCCAACATGAATTGTTTCATCACTAGATTGTTCAGTATCGGTGTTGTGGTCACTTTCAGCAAGAGAATCATCTTCTTCCGACTGAAACCAATCATCTATAGGGTCACTTTCACTCGAAGTTTCACGTAGAAGTTGTAGAATACGTTCCTCTTCTTTAGGATCCATTTTAATGGGTAAAATCACAAACAATAATAAATAAATTTATATACACACAAAATAATGCCGGTCCCTGACTGTGAAGTTTTACTGACACAAATAGTCGCGCACGGAAACCAGTTCCGGGGTAATATCCACACAAATAGTCGCGCCGGAATATCAGAGACGAAGAACTACTTCAGATGGGGAGTTGTCTACTTGATGTGGCCCTGCAGGTTGTTTTCCACCATATATCTCCATATTTAGAGCATAGCAAACCCTAGAATCTGTTAAAGCAAATATTTTGATGCCGTATCGTGCTGGCTTTGACTTTATGTATTGTCTAAAGCCACATCTGCCTCTAAAAGGCTCCAACATTTAATCTATTGTAGTGTGTGCACCTACACCATAGTGAGCTTTACAGCATTCATTAAATTGCTGGAAAACCTCTCTAATGGCAGCTAACTTATCTAAACTTGTTCGTTCTACTCTCGTAATTTTGTTATCAAATCTTATGGCTAGTAGCAAAAATCTGAACCTTTTCTGTGACATTACGTTTCTAAAAAATTCAATGCTAGTTCCATCTTTGGCATAGAGATCATGTATTGGCCTATTGACAATAAAATTCTATTTATTTATTATTTATCTATTTATGTTTCCAAAATAGTTAGTTTCTCTTTTATTCTATTATTTACATCTGAAGAATTCTTTTCTTTACAAATTACATGTTGCAGCAGGCCAAGATCTATGATTTCTGATTCCGGAGTCTTGAAGCCCCTGAAAGGTGATTCATGAGTTTTAGCCGGTATAAAACAACTGCCGTTTACTTCTGGGGTGTGGCTGGGGATGACTGGTTCCGGCGAAGTGGCCAAATCATTTACTGTAGAAGCTTCTTCAACGTGGCTGGTTCTGTGTGTACTAGATATTCTCTCTCTTTTGTTCAGGGGTGTAGTAGGTAGGCCAGGGGTGGCATCTGTTCCTCCTATTAGGCTTGTATTACAGTTGAGGCGCATTGAATTGGATGTTCCACATACTTTAGGGTTTTCATTTGCTCTGGGTAGAACTACATCAGGCCAAGTATGCTGAGCTACACTAGGTGCCCAGTGTGGGTCACTGATATCTGCTATTGGATTCTCAAATGCCTCTCTTTCTTTGGTGCTTTCTTGTTCCGTCTTATTTGCAATTTTCATCCCTTCTTTGGAATGTAGTGAAAGCTTAGAGGTAGTTGTATGTTTCACAGGAGCTACGTTCGAAGAAACACTTTTGGAGGCTTGTAGTAACTGCTTCAGTTCTTTAGCTATCCACTTTTTTCCGCTTTTGTTAATATGAAACCCTTGATTCGTATGATGGCATCTTTGTAACAAGTGTAGATCAAGAAGAAGTATTTTCATGCCATTGTTTACAAGATTAAGGTTGTAAACAATTTTACGTATTTCTGTGTTTATTTCTTTGATACGCTTGTTTTGCTGGTCCTCTTCCTTTAAATCATATCTATAAGGAATGGTGGCTAGTATTAAATTTGTTTTATTAAACATTTTAATATTTGATCCAATAAATTCTGTCATGTTTTGCTTCTTTAGTTGTTTTTGCTTAGATGAATTATTGGCTACATTTTGTAATTGATACAATACCACTGCACGTGTATGGGTGGGTGAGTGGGTAATACCACTGCACGTGTATGGGTGGGTGGGTCAATACCACTATACGTGTATGGGTGGACGGGTGTGTCAGTACCATTGTACGTGTATTTTAGTACCATCATATTTAGAAAAGACTATGTTTATGAGCTTTTCGGCTGTAAATCCACCTTGAGATTTCGACTGAGGTATTTTATTATTATTCTAAAAGTTCCACCAATCAGCACTACAAAATCATTAGTTGAAAATTTTTTTAATTTTATTTCCTCAAGAGCAGATTTCATAATTATTTCAATTGGGGCTCCTGGTTGAATATGTCCAAACACTGATACTTCTTGATCCATCTGGTTATTTAGGTCTACAGGTAGTTGTCTGCCTTGACTGTCTGCCATTATTAACCCTTAATAGGGCGCACGGCGTACAAAGCTCCGCAGCAAATACTATTTGTATTGTAGGAGTCACAATGCGTGTGTTCCCGCCACTCATCTCCCACCATATCTACCCTCCACTACCCCCCTACCAACCACACAGGTAGAGAATCAGTTCGCTACTCAGCTCTGGCTAGGATTGACGTTTATATGAGTCGTGTTGTCTTTTGTACGCCGTGCGTCCTACAGTGTGAGTTTTTGTGCGGACATTTGTACGCTGCGCGCCCTACACCGTTGTTGTTTTTACAAACTTTTCCAGTTCTCGTTTTAGCTTCGTATTGTCTGTTTAGTGTTTTTGTTTTTATGTAATATATTGTAAATATAATCTGTAAATAGACTTGTTATTTAGTAGCATTTTTAGGTAAATATTTGCTTTTCCAGTTCTCGTTTTAGCTTCGTATTGTCCGTTAAGTGTTTTTGTTTTTATGTAATGTATTGTAAATATAATCTGTAAATAGACTTGTTATTATTTAGTAGCATTTTTAGGTAAATATTTGCTGTAAATAATATTTTCTTTTTTGTAATAAAGTTAGTTTTTCTGAAGATTTGGTTTTTTTTGCAACCTATAAAAGTTAGATAAGATAATCTAAAACAAAATTGTATCAATAAAAATACACTAGAACCCCGCTAATCCGAACCTCGTTAGTCCGAATTTCCGGATAATCCCAACCGGCGGCCTGCGCCGATTTTTTTTTTTTTTTTTTAGTGCAAGTTAGAGTGAAGGATGAGCAATTAACAGTACTGTACATGTTTCTGCAACGATAAAGAAGAAAACCTGTTTGAAGAAGCAGTGCTGCGCCATCGTCGCAGTAACAATAGTTCAGTAGGTGTAGACATGGGGCTTTGCTCTGCGTATCTTAGGGCAAGATCAAATGCGGCTGCTGCGTCGGAGTGCGATACTAGCTCACTGCCGCCGGTGCCGCTTCCCTCGTTATCGTCATCGCTGCTCTCGGGCTCAGGTTCTCGACGACTCACCGCAGCTACGATGTCCTCATCTGAGAGATTCTCGTGGGTGTCGGGATCTCCTGCCACCCATTCATCCATGTCAGCATTGTTTGCGTCTTCACAACCGGGAATTTCTCTCACCAGTTGAAGCAGGGGTCCTTGATCACAACAGTCATCTGGAGAATCGACGAAATTAAGGGAAGTCCAGAGCTTTCTCCAAGACTTTCGAATTGCCTGTTCAGTGACGCCATCCCATGCCTCAGCAGACCAGTACGCAACATCTTTTATCGTTACTCTTTTGATTTTCTCCATTAAAGTTAGTGTAGCATCTTCTTCTATAAGAGTGCGGAGAAACTTTTTGCAATAGGCTAGCTTCATTGCTTGGAGAACTCCTTGGTCCATTAGTTGCAACAATGCTGTAACGTTGGTTGGCAGAAACATAGTCTTGATTTCGCCACTTTCAAGTTCAGTGACGTCTGGGTGAGATGGAGCGTTATCAACAAATAGGATTGCCTTATTTGGCAAGTCATTATCTTTGTTGAAGCGTTTGACTGCCGGCACAAATTGGTTGTGAAACCAAGTCTTAAATAGAGCCATGTCCATCCACGCTCGCTTTTGATTAGTGTAGTAAACCGGTAGGGACTTCATGTTTACATTCTTAAACGCCCTCGGATTTTTTGCTTTCCCAATCATCATTAATGGTAATTTATGGTTACCAGTGGCATTGCTACAGGCCATCAATGTTACCCTCTCTTTGTTCATTTTATATCCAGGGGCACGGTTTTCTTGCTGCGAAGCTAAACTTTTGTTCGGCAACGCTTTAAAGTTTAGGCCGGTTTCGTCAGCATTGTATATTTGCTGAGGAGAATAGCCTCCTTCACTTATAACATCAGAAAACTCATCCAAATAAGCTTGTGCCGCCGCATTATCTGAAGAGAGCTGCTCTCCAGTAATCGTCAACTGGCGGATACCATGACGCATCTTCCACCGGTTCAACCATCCATTGCTCGCAGTGAACGATTCATCGCCATTCATTAAATTATTTAACTGCATAGCTTTTTCCTGTACAAGAGGCCCACTTAAGGGTGTACCTTTTTCTCTCTCTTGTACGAACCACAAATAGAGAGCTTCATCAACTTTGTCAAATTTCGAAACTTTTGATGTTTGGCGATTTTCGAGAGTTTGGCTAGAGGAGGCCGTGCAGAACTGTTCTAGCTTTGCCCGGTTTTTTTTCCAGTCAGAAATCGTAGCTTTTCCTACGCCAAATTCCACAGCTAGTTTTACTGCACTTTCACCTTTATCTGAGCGATTCAAAACCTCAAGACGCATTGGGAACCCGCAAGGTGCTGCCACCCGACGGACATTTAGTGAACTCGATCAACTTAGAAATTACACAGAACAGTATTTATCATTGACTGCCCGAACTACACTCCCATTTACTGCCAAGTGTAGTACAGTGTTTGGTTATAAAACAACGATAGTCAGTTCTTTAGGTTATTTTTGTTACGTTTTCTTTTATTAATCGTTTAAATTAAATGTTTAGAAGCTAGAGGAATGCTTTTTTATGCTCTTTGTAGCATTGTTATGTACAAATATCACGTTAACAATGTTTAATAAACTTTTTTTCGGTTAATCCGAATTTTCCGTAATCCGAACCAGGCCCGGTCCCAATTAGTTCGGATTATCGGGGTTCTAGTGTATTCTCTTATTTATATTTTTCTAGAAATAGTAAAAAAACAAATACTGTTTTTGAAAACACCTTAAAGTAACGTTAATATGCTTCTTGAGGCCAAATTAATCTGTGCGGTACTTTATACGCCACGCGCCCTATAACGTAACTTTTTCAAACGCGCCCTATTAAGGGTTAATATTCTGTTGCGAGTCACTGATCCAGTTTGGTATTTTCTCTTGTTATTTATGTCTCCATGTATCCTTTTTGTAGTTTGCGTGTTCTTTATTTTTATCATTATATCTTCATTTCTGATTTCTTTCTCATTACCTTGTATAAGACAGTACTTTATATCTGTTTTTTGTCTCCACATTTGGATTAACGTTTGTTTGGTTTTGTTTAGGTAACTGTTTTTTTGTTTTCCATTAGGGTTACTAATATTTTTCATCAGGACATCCTCACCTTCCATCTGAGTATAATTCTTTATTTTTATTAAAGCTAGTAACATTTCATAATTTATATGCATTACATTACTTAAAATATAGGCCACAGTAGAGCGCTTCACCATTAAATCAGTTTCTGCAATCACACAATCTTCTAATGCTACCACATTTGGATAAGCCTTACTTAAAATATTTTGGACAGCAAATTCTATACAATACAACATATAAACTCCGCAATCCACAGCATTATAACTACTTTGCTTTGGCCCCTTCATTTGTTTAACTGTTGAAGTTATATTTTTCCCGGTTAGGTAAAACAACAATTTTGCGGCTACTACTCGAGCGTCCGGAAAGTTGTAATTTCCTTTGGAATCGTAGTGGTAAAAATCCTGTCCTTGGCGTTCATACACCAGTGTGCTCCAGTGGGAGCCACCTCCTTGTGACAAGTTTTGACAGTCATTTAAGGGCATTAGAATACATTCCTTGTTTTTTAAGTCGAGAGGGTCCAAAAAATGGTAAAAATCCTCTCGATTATTAGTCACTCTAACATTGAACAACCACAAATACATAAAAATATGGGTTAGACCTGATCTATTGCTACCACTAGTTACTTCGTACTGTCTAATAATAAGTTCAGTTACAAATAAAAACCTAAACAAAGGTTTTGAAATAAGGATTTTTTACGGAGTGTTTTCATTTACGTGGTGTAGCCATGATGAAATCTTCAAAGTAGGAAGACTCTAGCGCTTTCTAGTGGCGTTTTCAATAACTAAATCAACTACAAACTAGGGAGCTGATGCACTCTAGCGGCCAATTGTATAAATACTAGCACAACAACCGATTGTTAAAGTACAGTGACTTATATTAGGCACATTGGCGTTTGTTCACATTAAGTATAAAAAACACTCAGGACTTGGTGACAATTGAACTGAGTGCCTAGTATAAGTCATTCCGGCTTTTATCTGTAATAATTTCAAAATTACCTCAGGACTATATGACGGGAAGCTTTAGTATTAGTTCGATCCCAATCAGAGTCAATACATTTTGAGAAGGATCAGCTGATAACCACCGGCTGTTCATTTGTCATTGGGCTATTAATTAATGACACTTTCTAAGGAATAGTCGGCCTTAGTTTGTAACACTGACTATATTCGCTCATATACACTCATCACACTCATTCGAAATCCATATTCGCCCATATCTTGACGATCGGCGTCTTATGAATAAATAAATAAATAAAATAAATAAATAAATATTAGCACCCAGGAGGATACGGAAATTGACCAAATTAGTGAAACAAAATTTCTTGGACTATCAATTTACACAAATCTCAGCTGAGACATTCATATAGCTGGTATAAATAACAAAATTAACTCTGGCCTTTATGCCCTGAAGAGAATGAGTTTTTTCTGTAGAATAGAGGTCTTAAAAACTATATGCTTTGCTCATATTCAATTACATATAGCCTATGCTTTCTGTGTCCATGGACCAACATCAAAGAATAATTTAAATAAAATATTAGGCCTACAAAAGAAGGCCATCTGAATTATTTTAAAACTTGAACAACAGACTCTGTAAAAGAATATTTTTAAAAACTGAACATTATTACAGTATTTGGCTTATAGGGGAAGGTTGTCTATATTGTACCGCTTTTAAATTTTTTTTTTTTTTCATAAGACACAAAGTGAAACAACACAGACAGATGTTTATTAATGTGGACAGGTAAGATGGGCAACCAATGAATATTTTATTGTTGTGCCAAGATTAGTTTTGACCTTTAAAATTAATTATTCCATAACCCTTGCAAGAGGTACGATATAGGAAACCAGTTTCCAAAATCGTACCACATGTTAAATATTAAAATCCAAGAGGGCCAGGTCAAATACGTAACCCAAAACATAAAAAACACCAATATGTATTTTTTAAATAAAAAAGTAACCTAAAAAACTGAAAAACGTTACTGAACATAGAAAAGTCAGAAATAATTTAAACCTAAAAAATGGAATGGGGCAAGTACATAGATAGGCCCTTCATTTATTGATAATTATGTTGTAGCCTCTATATGTTGTCATTTTACACACATTCAGTACAGAAACATTGTTTTTTCCCGGCTTTCACACCAGCGCAAATCTCATGTATCCATTGCTTGCATCGTAAACATTGAATCATGTCTTCGATTGACTTTTCTTCACATATCTTACAATACCAATCTTCATCACCATATTTGGACTGGGTCTTTTTCTTTGGTTCATCTTCTTGTTTTAACTGTTGTGTTTTTTGGCCTTATTGATGGCAGCTTTTGTCTCCTTGATTGTTTTATTTTCTTTTGCTTTAATAAGATCATTTTTGTAGGGGCTGCTTATTAAAACAACCGCTTTTGTAGCACCTCCATATTGCCTTCCTTTAGATTTAACACTATTGCCAAAAGAAGGGATTGATGACAAGTCTGAGATGCTGATATTTAAATTTCCTTTTTGAGTTCCACTTGAAGGTCTCAAAACCATTGTGTGTCCAGAAGTTGTTGCTACATTTCTTCGAAATTGCAGATTCATTTTGTTTGGATTCGGAAAGATTTTCTGCTGGAACATAGGTTGAGTCTGGATAAACATCTTTACTCGGGGGCTAAATTCCAGTAGTTTTGAAGCCGTTAATAGCATTTGCAATCGTAGCCGCTTTTGCGTAAGCTGTTGCAAGCAATCCTGAGACATAAAACTGCATCACTGCATGTCCAGGGTTGCATCGAAGCCAATTTTGAACTTCCTGGGCATAGTATTTTGTAGAGGTCTAAAAAAGGTCTTATAGAGTGGCTGCAGCCTGTGTGTAGTATGAGTGGCAAGTTGTAAGAGAATCACACCATTTTCTCTTGCAGTGTTTAGGGCTTCTATATTTTTTGAATGAGTAGTATTATCATCAAGTAATAAAAGAATTTTCTTCTCTAGATTAGGTTTGACAACTGCGGTAAAATGTTTAAGCCACTTGTTGAAAAGTTCGCTGTTTATGTATCCAGTTTCAGATATCTCTACTAAAGCACCAGGTGGCCACCAACTTTTAGTTCTGTAGTCCATCTCAGATGCTTGAAAATTATCATCGGTGGCACATATTGTCCAGATGCACTAACACAACAGACCATAGTAGTGTTAGTACCTCGTTCGCCACTGGAGATTGCGCCTACCTGTTTTTCCCCTTCATTGCTAAAACTTTTTGATTATTTTTCTGCACAGTACTGTATCCAGATTCGTCCACGTTAAATATTCACTTGGCATATAAATTGTTCTTGTCAATAATTTAAATTAGGATTTCAAACAAGTGATGTATGTTTTTTTGTTGAAACCTTTAGCTCTTGCCAATGATGTTGACTCCGGACATCGTAGAGCAGGGGTTCTCAAACTTCCTGTACTCGAGGACCCCTTCAATTATTTATGTGGTCATTGCGGACCCCTCAAAACTAGCCTATTTTAGTATTTTTAAAATTTACCATCTTAAAATAAAAAAACATTTATTCTAATAAGCTGTGGACTGGAAAAACATAAATTAAACCTTGTAATTTAGTTTTCATATATTTTATTTATATTGAAGTAAACACTGTAATGTAAAAAACATGAATGAAATAAGTATAAACTAAGTATACCGGTGTTACAACAGACTTTAAATGAAATATTGAAATAAAAATGTTGTCAGTTTGTTTACCTTTACTTTAGTGAGAACAATGGTACTGCTTTTTGCTTTTGACTATCCCTAAAATGTTGGGATTTATTTTAGACAGCTTTAGCCTTAAATCAGTTTCAATGTTCTTCAGTCTGTTTCTTTTTGCTGGCTTTAGGTTGCACAGTTCAGAAAAGGTTCGTTCACACAAATATGTGGTACAAAACGGCACAATATGTTCGAGGGCTTTTTTGGCAAGTTCTGGTACCTCAGCTTGTGCAAGTAGCCAAAACCTTGCCAAGTTATTTTCTTGATAAACAATCTCCCAGGCTCTGCTGCATGAGAGTTTCACCAATTGGTCTTGCTCAGAATCAGATAGATCGATAAGTGTACCAATACTTCTCTTCTTGAATGGATATTTAATTCAATCATCATTAGGATTAGGTTGAGGAAAGTATCTTCTTAGACTCTGAGCTAGGCCTGTCAAATGTTCAGCAAACAGTTCTTTTGTATTTGCAGGCATCACTTCTTCAGATGTTGTCAAGAATTCTTGCAACGTTGTAAAAGAGTTGTATGAGTTTTTAAGCATACGATCAGACCACAGATGTAGTTTTTCTATCATAGCTTCTACTTTTTCTTCTACACGGAATATATCAGTGTCAGATCCTTGAAGTTTCATATTTAGAACGTTCAACTGCTGGAAGATATCTGCCAGATATGCAACCTTGCTCAACCACGCAAAGTCACACAACTTGTCTGTGAGGGAAAAGTTTTTATGTTTTTCATCCAGAAAAAATATTCCAATTTCATCACGCAATTCAAAAAAAGTGTAAGGACATTTCCTCGGGACAGCCAGCGAACTTCAGTGTGAAGTAAGAGTTGTACATGCTCACTTCCAATTTCTCCACAAAGCTGGGTAAAAATGCGAGAGTTCAAAGGTCGAGCTTTAATATAATTGACAACTTTCACAACTTCACTTAATGTTGTCTTTAAATCTTCTGGCATTTGTTTTACAGCCAATGCCTCCCTATGAATAGAGCAGTGAGTCCACTTAACTTTGGAAGCAACATTCTTGACACGAGCAATGAGACCTGTCTTTTGGCCAGCCATGGCTGCTGCTCCATCGGTACTCACACCAACACAACGCTGCCAGTCCAAGTCGTTTGATAAAATAAAATTGTTTAATGCTTCAAAAACATCATGTGCATTGTTATGAAGAATCTCTTTGCAAAATAATAGCTCTTCTGAAAGGCAATTTTCATTTTCATACCTAACAAAGGCTAATAAGTGGGATTTGTCTGATAGGTCTGTACTTTCGTCAAGCTGCAAAGCGTACATTTGTGTAGATTTTAACTTACAAATTAACTGCTCCTCAATATTTTCAGACATGTCAAGAATTCGACGTTTTATAGAATCGTTTGAAAGAGGAACTGTATTTATTTCCTTAGCAGCTGACTCTCCTATCATTATATTACACATTTTTTTTGCTGCTGGTAAGATTAGTTCTTCTGCTATTGTGTATGGTTTCCCAGATTTAGCTATGAGTAACGCTACTTCGTATGACGCCACGGTAGCTTTTTCAGCGGCGCTACCTGTTGCTATTTTTTCCATCGATGTTTTCATTTTTTCCATTTCTTGACGTTTGGTTTAAATACTCAAAAGACTTTCCAGCAAGATCTGGATGTTTCGTTTCCAAGTGTCTGCGTAATTTCGCCGGTTTCATGGCTTCATTAGAAAGAATTTCGTAACATATTACGCACTGTGGTTTCTGTTCATCTTTAGCTTGCACAAAACCTAGTTTTAAATACTCTTCACAATATTTGCGGCGCTTAAAAGTTTTACGTAAATCAGTGCTGCAAGTTGAACTAGCTACTGAAGTTGAACAGCGAGGCCTAACCTCACTTTCAGGATAATCTCCTTTTTCTGATATATCGATTGAACGTTTTACCGATGTCTTTAACCAACGATCCATGATACAGGCCGCAAATTAACACTTCCTTACTAAAAACAATTCACCACTAAAAGTTAAACAACATAACAAGGCAAAGCAAACTATCACGACAAGCATCGAAGCATCGGCAGTCCACTGAATGACGGAACAGGACAGATAGATGCAGAGGCTGCTTCCCGTTAGCTCCAATGACAGACAACGTGACCTACAGCCTCAGGGTAGCCACCCGTCGAAAACAATATTGGTACAAATAGGCTACTTAAAAAAATAAGTTCAAATATTTTTCGCGGACCCCTAAAAATATGCTTGCGGACCCCCGGGGGTCCGCGGACCACACTTTGAGAAACTCTGTCGTAGAGCGATGTGAGGGTTTCTTGCCTTGAAGGTGTAAAACCATTTCTTACCCGCCATCTTTTCATTTTTATTAAACTTATGTGGGATCTGATTACTTTCTCTCTCTCTCTGCTATTTCATAAGCTAAGCGGTGCACCTCAGTCATTGTTAATCCAAACATACACGATTCCAGAAGTAAAATATGTTTAGTTAGTTCTGACTCTATTTCAGGAGTCAAAGTGGTTGTTCTGCCGAAAGATTTAGTTTCCTCGCTAGCCCAGACATTACGAGATTCTATGTGTTGGTTTTGGTATGTTAATACCGTCTACAACATTCATTAAAGCCGAGATCAACATTGCGGTAGGCTGCTATAGCAAGAGACATTTCTTCCTGTGTTCATTTTCCATATTCTCGTTTATTGCTCATTCTGTAACAGAATAGAGCATAATAATGTAATTTGAGTGTTAAAACAATATTTTTTAAAGGTAGTCTGATAAAGTTAAAAGGGTAGCGAAAATCGTACAGGTACGATTTGGGAAACTCAGGTGGTACGATATAGGCAACAGAAATAAAAGAATGAAACCTAACCTAAAAGTTTTTGAACGCTGACTTATAACACGTCAAAATGTAGCTTAACCCTTAATGACCTGAATTTTTTTTTCTTAAATTTTTTTACAAATACCTGTTTTTATTGTTTAAATATCTCCTTATAACATATACATATTGTTGTTTTACATTTTTTTAGTTGTTATCTTAGTGATAAGGCATGTTGCCATATGGCAACGCTAGGACATCCCACTACTATAAGCAAATACCATACCTTGCCATGGTGATATTTTAGTTAAATGATGGAAGAGGGTCATAAAAATAGGCAAAACATGTAAATACTTATGAAATATATATATATTTACATTAAGAATAATATAAAACAAAAAGTAGGCCTATACTAAATTCAAAATAACGAAAAATATCATCATTAGTTGAAATAGATTTTGACATGTTACTTATTATTACTAGTATGTTTTAGTATGGAATAAAGCAAAACATTCAATGCAGAGTCCAATTTGACAATTTATACACATGGTCCTCATAATTGAAGTACATCCTTCTCCGGCACAGCGCCACTTCTTTTTTTCTGGAATCTGACCTACGAAATGACCGCTGTTGTCATAGCGGAGGAAGTCTGGTACTCTTTTTCCAGACAATGACTTTGATGTTGATTGCCTACCAGCCCCTTTGCTTGGTCCACCATGTTTCATTATGCATCCCATTACTAATTGCCTCCTGAATTCTAACTGAGATTCTTTATTGCCACTGGATTTATATATAATGCACGCATTGTGTACAGCAGCGTCAACTAACCAAGAAAACAAAGGCCAGTACCATTTTTTATTTCTAATGCTGATCCTGTACTTAGCAATGTTTTCGTCCATTCTATCAGTTCCACCCATATAGCGATTATACTCTGTAAAAACAGCTGGTCTTGGTATCTGGGTACATTTTCTTTCAGCATGGGACCATCTCTTAGCTCCAGTGACGGGATTAACTCCATGGATATTTGAGAGCATGGATACAATACCATTGTCATACCATTTGTTTAGTATCAAACCATCCTCCATCAAAGAAGATTCTTCAGATTCAGGTCTTTGTTGCATGACCTCGTTTCCATTTGGATGATGGTTATTAGTACCATCAACCGGGGTCACTTTGGCCCAAATTTCAAGTTTTTTGCTGAATTTTGTTCCATATATATGTAACTATTTAAAAAACCATTAAACCAGTATTAGTTTTACTTTGTACATGAACCATTGAACATTTTAAAATAAGAAACAATAGTGTTAACCTCAATTAGGAATTTTTATTTAATATTTAAATTTGGGCTAAAGCTGACACTGACTTGGGGTCACTTTAGCCCAAATGTTAAATACCATATAAAAACCATGTCTTTGATGACTTGGGCTAAACCTACACATATTTTACTTTCAATATAGTTCATACTGTATATAAAATGGGGTTTAGGATGGTAGACAAATATTGGCACAATTAATAACAATTAATTTTAATAAGTAAACTAACGTAAGCCTAGTGACTTTTTCACAATGTAAAAACTAGGGGACTAAGTTAAATAATAATAATAATAATATAGGGCCTACTGAGAAAACTTAAATGAAAACTTGTAGTTCAGGAACCAAAAATTGGTTCCTCTTTAGCACTTTTGGTGGGTTGATTTTGCACAGAATGTCGTCCCATTGATATTCATGACAGTCGACCCGCTCTGGCCACCTCCAGCACTTCAAACATTGCTGCATGCACTCAACAGTTACATTCTCTTTTGACAAACTGGTTATTTTCCCTGGGTATTTTTGACCATTATACAGAACAATCACAAAATTGTCAATCTCACAGTCGTCAAAGGTTACCGGTACGTGCGATTTTTTGACACTTGCACGTGGTTCAACCCGAGTACTTGTAGGCCTACTTTTTGTACCGGTAGTCATTGGAGAACCACTGTCTATGCCTAATTCACAATCAGAGAATGTTTCAGACTCTCCATCTGACTCCAACAGTATCTGTGGTTCATCTTCGGACGAGGAACTTGGAGTAGGACTCTTCCGCTTCTTCTTTTTTGGGATAGATTTTTGCTTTCCAACAGGAGAAACTTGTTCACTTTCAGCAGTCAAGACATCTTGAACAGAAATGCTCTTTCCAGCAGGAACTTCTACCTTTTTCCGCTTTTTTCTTGCCGAATTGGAAGGGTTAACATAGTCACTTCGGTTTTTCTCTAGTTGCTCCAAAAACGCCTCTCCGACATATCCAACATCATCCTCGGTCAATTTCTTAGGGAGACGATCGAGTAGCATCTGTTTGTTTAGTGGAAAAATACCACATTTAGCAAAACCAGAGATAAGATTTGCAGCTTGGTTTCCCTTTAGGCCATTCATAAGCTCATTTAGCAGTCCTGGAAAAATGTCTTTAGGGACAGTCTGAAACTTGGCACTCGATTTAGACTCTTTCCATTTACGTAGTATGGATCGCCAAATTCTTTTCATCGGCGAAAAGAAAGCCACGTCTAAAGGCTGTGTTAAATGAGTTGTATTAGGCGGTAAGCAAACAAACCTAATATTATGGTTTTCGCACAGTTCCAAAACTCTAATGCTAATGTGGGAAGATAGATTATCACCAATCATTACCTTAGGCCCAGCTAGATTTTTGACAGATGGTAGAAATAGCGATTCAAACCAATCTTCAAATGTATTGCAGTCAAACCAACCGCTCTTTGTCCGGTTGTAACGGCAGTTTTGTGGACCATTTTCGGTCCAAGTAGACCACAAATGTTCAGCTTTGAACACAACATATGGGGGTAAACATTTGCCTTCGGCATTGCCGCAAAACATTACTGAGGTAGAACTTTTGGAAAAATTGCAAATATTCTCAACATACTTTGTGCCCCGTTTGCAAATGACCCGTTTACTTCCGGGATCATCTGTCAGATTTGTTTCGTCATAATTAAAAATATGACTCGGCAGCACATTATCAAGTTCTTTAGCCAAATTTTCCATGTAACAATCAATAACTTCTGCGTTAACCTGAGCTCTAACCTTTTTAATATTTTTGCTGAATCTGGTTGACAGAAGAGGGTGCCGATTCAAAAATCCCTTAGCCCAGTCATAGCCTGGCAAGTTATCTTTAAATTTTCCAATTTTAGTTCCTTTTTTATCAAGGTAGGCTTTAACAGTAAAACGAAAGTCAAGTTCACTCACGGGAAATCCAAAGTCACTTAACCGCACAAGGTGTTCTTCAAAAATTCGCTCCTCTTCTGCTGTGAAAGTCGTTGTACCTCCTTTTGGTTTTGAATGTTTACCAGCTAGCTTGTTTTTAATTGTTGCTCGAGGAATCCCATACTTCTCTTCAGCAGCACGCTGGGTTATCTCCTTGGAACGAATTGCTCGTAAACATTCCTCCAACGTCTCTGAAGAGTAGTTCGCATAAGGCCTAGACCCGAGAGTCCTTTTGTATTTTCTAGGCATGGTTAACAGGGCCTAAAACAAAAAAGATGGTACCTATGCATTAGATTGATTTGTTAAAGTTAATAAAAGTGTTTTGGGACCTAAATACATTGGAAATACAAACATTTAGATGACAGCATCTTAAAAACACTATTTTCTAACCTAGAAATATGTGGGCTAAAGACACCCCAAAAGTTGGGCTAAAGTCACCCCAACACATATTTTTGCTGATAAAAATTAAATCATAAGGAAAACATTTAAATCACATAAATATGATGTTTAGCAGATATATAAAGAATAATTTGTGACACTTACCTATAGTAAAGCTATAAATGCACAACTGTGACCATCAGAAGTTGAACCGGTATAACCTTTCACCAAAATTGCAGACAGCTGTGTTGACAACATTGCCAACTGTCAGGCCATAGAGTATATACTATAGTTGCATAGACTAGAAAGAACATAGAGTAAGCAGCAAAATGAGCACCATAACATCGAATTTGGTGGAAAATGAAATGAACAGTGTAGGATTGAAAGTTTTTTTTCTCTTTGGGCCAAAGTCACCCTTAAGGGCTAAAGCCACCCCAGTTGACGGTACATGTTAACGATTGTGACTGAAACAAGTCAGAAACTTGTGTGACTACTGTTTTGTCACAAAGTTTTATCTCCGCCTGTGCCATTAGCTGGCGTCCCGATAGATTATTAACTGTATTTGTACAGCCTTCTTCTTCGTCACCTGAGTCTTCATCAGTCAAGGCCGAAGGCTCAGGTGTTGCGATGTAAATAGTATCAATATCATGGTCTAACTTATCATCTTCGAGTATGTCTAGAACTTCTTGGAGTGATAATCCATCTCTGAAAACAAAAGCAACTATTACCTAAAAACCCCACATAGGAGGTGTGGGGATGTCCTAGCGTTGCCACTTGGCAACGGTAACTTTTACCACCCCGATATGATATGACAGTAAATGAAAATCATTCTACAGTAGTTTAGTAATAATTCTACATATCTTACTAAAATAATGATTATAATATTGTTGTCTTATTATAAATATTAAAGGAGTAAATACTTACTCAAGTTCAAAGGACATGATTTGAAGATGAGAATAACACTTGTCTTGTTTGAAACCACTAGCACACCACAACAACACAAACTGTGAGGTTATAAACACTACTGATGTGAAGAGCAGGTGGTTTTGCATCCAGGAAACAGGTTAGCCAACCCAAATATATAGGAGCAAAAATTCCCTAGTCAAATACAAACAACATGTTTTGTGTTGCCATATGGCAACGCTAGGTCATTAAGGGTTAATATGTACAGTTTATGATGTAAGTGTAACATTATGAAATGTCTTACCTTAATTCCTGAGATATCCTTAGGTATCACAAGGAAAACTTACAACGAGACACTGAATTTATTAAAATTTGAGTTTCAAAAAGTAAACACTACACGTGATTGAAAACTTCCGGTGGGGGGCTGATGGGAAGTCTAGTTGCCGCATTCACCACCAGATTGCACCAGCTCTCAGAAATAACTGGAATATTGAGGTGGTACGATTTAGGAGACGGTACGATATCGGCAACCTTCCCCCTACATCTTTGAGTGCATTTATTATGTGAGAACCCACATGGAAGAATTTCAATTTCAAAGTAATGTCCACTCATATGATACTAGACATAAAAATCAAATATCAATCCCTTATCATAAAATTCAATTTAAAAAAAGCCTCCTACATAGAGGCTAAATATTTAAGTAACATTCTAAAATGCATCACAAATATTGAAAGCAATGTAAAGTTTAAATTAAAATTAAAAGAATTCCTTACAGAGAGAGCCTTATATTCACTGGATGATCTATAAAGAAACAGCCTCAATAACAACAATAATTATGTAATAAACAGAGTATCC